>JAAMXK010003665.1:0-18407 GCA_019693575.1 Thalassiosira oceanica | reverse complement strand
AACAATTTTGGCCGTGAAAGTGTCGTTTTTGTACGTAGGGCGGCACAACCAGGATAAGAAAGCCCCCGCAACACCCTGTTTTTGTGCTGAGATTTTGGGGTTTGAGCCGCCTGGCACCTTCAAATCAAGCTGGGTTATGGTGCCATGGACCCATTGCTGTCCTATACACTTGCCCCCATGATGTATCTGTCTGCCTTTGCTGTACCTCGGGACAGTGGAAAAACAACCTAAGAACCAACATCCTCCTCAACTCCCACCGCAACACCCTGTTTTTGTGCTGAGATTTTGGGTTTTGAGCCGCCTGGCACACCTCAAATCCAGGAGTGTTTTTGTGCCATGGACCCATTGCTGGCCTATACCTTGCTCCCATGCATCTGTCTGCCTTTTATATACCTAGGGATAGTGGAAAAACAACCTAAGAACCAACATCCTCCTCAACTCCCACCGCAACACCCTGTTTTCGTTTCTTAATTAATTTTCAAAAAATTTTCAGATTCAACCTCCCACCACACTCTTACTAAAGGCAACTTCAATTTTTCCATAATCTCCCCTAATGGTTGTTAGCAAAAGGCACTTTCTGGATTAATTTGACCGTCCCACATGGGCCTATTGTCTTTGCGTGATATATGCGCAACTACGTCACCCTCTTTGTGCTGGCTTGGTCGGCACAATGATTGATGATAGGGGGAGAGTCAATCAAGCTCCTCCATGGCCTCTCCTTGTTGCCCAATGACGGCGCCCATCCATGGCACCTATTCATCCTCAATACACCCCCTATGGATGAAGTGCTGTGACCGTAGGGCTATTCCGATGGCTTTACGGCCGACGTTATCTATCAAACGAGCCGGTGTGGCCGGTGTAACGGCAAATTTGTGCATTATAGCACGAGCCCAGCCTTCCGAGGTCTTGGAGCCGTTGATAACGTGGTATTAGCCAGTGGTAGCCAAGTAAGTTAAGTTAGTTAAGATTATTATTATTATTAGTCTGTCGAGGTCTCGGAGCAGTTGATAGTCTAACGTCACTTTTATATAGAAATCGGTGGCAACTGAAGTTAGATGTGGCATCGAGCGAAGTCCCTGCAGCGCTGCGTGTCCATTAGGGACCATTTACACCTCCTTCTGGCCCGATATCTATGTTGGGCTCCTCGGCGGCACCTCTGTCGGTTTGCCTCCCGTTCGAGTTCAGATTTACAGATCATACGAAGATGCTGGCACTGCCGGGATGGAGTCGTCCATACATCTACTTTCGATATTGCCAACCGCTGTTCAATGGAGGCTTGTGGTTGTGGAGCAATTCGTGTCGCCCTAGGTAGGGATGCTATGGTTTTGTTCGTTTTATCTTGGTTTTTGAAGGTACTCAGTTACGGACGAGAATGGCGAGAATGCGTGGTGAGCTGGCGTGACAACCCATTGGATGGAAGTTGAGGTTGAGGTGGTGTATGGCGTTCATGATGTTTTTCTGCTGCCTATGGGTATAGACTTGGTTTCATCCTGGGTGCACATATTAGCTAGCTAGGAACTCGTGGATTCGTGGATTTCACCCTATCACGCAATTTGAACACCGTCGCTGCGCACAAATCACTTGTTAACGAAGAGCCGCGCGCACGGTTGCTGACAACAGACAAAAACGCTCAACAGCGCGGTCCTATTTCACCGAAAAATAAGTGCTCCACGGAACGCTGATACCAATGCTGGATGCGTTGGCCCCTGATCTATCTGACAATTTTCCCATCGTACTCAATCAACCCCGACATCCCGGGAAGTTATGGAACCGCGCAGATCGATGTTGATCGATAGGATGATCGAAACTCGCGCCGTTGCATCACATAAATAACTAGAGGCTTCTAGGCTTCTAGGCTAGTGAAAGCAAGTCTATAGCAAGGGAGGACAGATGCATGGGAGCAGGTAGGTCTACTATTGTCATGCCTTGGAAGGGGTCCATTACAACATAGACATGTTGGAGTTGGAGTTTCAGTGTGTGCCAGGCTGCTTGAAAAATCACTCATGGCTGTCATGCTGTCATGCAGAGACTCCTATTGGATTTCTTTGAGGAGACAGGCTCGTTGTCCAAGGCCAAGGGGCACCATGGTTTGTCCATTTTTTCTTGATTTTCATAGGTACTTATACTTAGGAGTGGGTGAGATTGCGTCACCTGGCGTGGCAAACGCAAAACTCATCCGGAGCAGCAAGCAAAGTAGTCTCTACTCAATACCAACCAATAGCAGCAATAGCGCACCGGAACTCACTCAAGACTGTCAATAAGGATGGAGAGATATGGGAGCAACGAGGGTCAGGGGGGTGGGTGAGGGTGAGAGAGGGTGGACCAGAGGGCCAGGGAGTCGAGGTGTGGGGGTGGGGCAAGGCTGCCTGGCGGACGGAGGAAATCACCGTCTGCCATTCATGCCATGAATAATGCCGACATAACAACATAGGTAAGCATTGTGCATTACTCCCCATCGTTGAATGTCATGGAAAATAGCCGCTGCCGCAACTGACGGTCAGGCAACTGACCCCTTGGCCGCCCGCCCCCCTCGCGATTATCTTCCTCTCGGTGTCCTGCCGAGATCCGCCAGTTTCCTTTCGAAAATGAATCTGGTATCTTGAAGGAATCTTTTAGGCCCGCCAAAACATTGCGCCTCATAGAAGATTCATGGAAGCGACTGCGATCGATAAACTACTTTCGAGACAATTATTGGTACTTAGATAAAAATGTACGTAAATCGAAGTCCGTGCGTACTCGGCTTCCTCTCCCAGGATCCTGGGGCCAGCGCAGCCGCAGAATGCAAGCCGACTGCTGTTCTTCAAACGAAGACACTCTTGTTCAAGTTGGCGTCGAAAGGATTCTGTCGCGCTCACTTTCCAGTCCATCCATCCAATTCGGTGGATCCATCGCGGAGACCTTGCATTCGTCACGTCCCCATTTGTATCCCAAGGTTCTCCCCAGAACAAACAGTCGTCGTGCAACAAACACTTGATCGAAGCCATGGAGCCGGTAATCTCCTCGTCGATCGCCCTCGGCGGCACACGCAAGCGCCGCCGCGCACCGTCGTCCAAGCCGTCCGCGCGACCGTCCGCCCGTCCTCGCAAGGCCGCCGTCGCAACGTCCACGCCTGACGCCAACGAGGTAGTTCTCCCCCCGTCCCTCGCCTCCGCCGCCCCCGTCGTTACCGTCACCTCCGCCCCCGGGGCTAACAAACGTCCGCAGCTCAAGTATGACCCGTCCATCCCCATGACGAAGGATGAAACGTCCGCTTGGCGACGGGAGCAGCGACGCGAGCGCAATCGCGCCAGCGCGGCGGCGTGTCGTACGCGACAACGGAATCGCATCGCCGAGCTCGAGAAGGAGCTGGGGGGATGGAAGGCCAAGTTCGAGGAGGCGCTGGGGCGCCTTCGTGGTATGGACGCAGGGGCGGCAAGTGAGGTAGAGGAGGCGATTGTCCTTCAGGACTCGAAGGAGGCGGCGAAGGCAGAGGATGATGGCTTCCGGCCCGACGCTGTGGTGTCGAGCGCGCCAGTAGTGACGGTGAAGCAGGAGAGGTGCACGACTCCGCCTGTAGTGGCGAGTATGGACGTACAGCAGCAGGTCACTCCGAGCCCGCGGTAAGCCAACTTTCCATGTCGTAAATTTCAGACCCTAACCCAAACAATAATTCACGCGTCTAACCGCTCATTCTTTTCTCTCACAGATTCGTCCCACCTATCACCACGTCGGCCGAGCAGGACGAAGACGTCGTCCTCTCCTTCCCTATCGTCGTCGATCCGTCGAGTGAGTGCGACGCCCTCATGCAGGCCATCGATCATCAGGTCAAGGGCAGTGAGGTCAATCATCGCCAGGTTGACGTCAACCACCAAGTGGTACGAGGCCGAAGAGGAGTCAACGTCGTCGGTGAACATCAAGGAGCGGAGAGGCACTTATCGATACTATCACGACCAGTAGCGTCGACGATTATCGTCCGCTTCGCGGGGAGGCTGTCCGGTTCTCTTCCCTGGCTTGGTTTGTGGGCAGGGGTCCCTCTGGGTTGTACCGTCTTGGTGTCCTGAGCTGTTGGAAGAGTTGAGCTCCATGTTCACTCTTTTTCTCTCCCGCCCCCGAGCCATTTCGAGGAAGCACGTCTTCCTTATTTAAGGTATGAGCACATTCGATGCTGTAACCAAACTTCCTGGCTCGGGAAGGGATTGCTCAAGGACAGCGCAAACGAGACGGGACGACCTGGTACGGACCCCACCCGACCCACGGCCCTGACTGAGGAGGAGACCGAACACTCCCCACGAAGCCCACGGTTTAGGGCTCTTGTCCTCTTTACTGAGACGAGAGCTACGGCCATTAAGATACACTTCCAGCAGTGAAGATCACTGGTGCCCCCGTCCGCGATGCAACCAACGACCAAGACTCCTCCTACGCTACGACCGAGACCCCTGCCACTGAAGATGACGCCCCGCTGTTCTCCATTGAGTCAGTCTGCGACGACCTCCTCGAGGTTGTGCCGGATCATTGCCTCAGTCTCACTGAGAGAAAGACCATGCCCTTCCCGGACGCGGATATTGTACTTCTGAACAAGACTGCCGCCGACGTCAGCGGCAGTGAGGACTCGTGCGGCGACGATGAACCGCCGTCCTCTGGGAATGACGAGGACAGTGACCTCGGCGAGTTCCTCGACACAGTCCAGTGGCTTTAAAACAGAGGAAGGTCGGTCCTTGTAGTGGATGACCAGACTTGGGATTATTGCATGTTGGTAGCATTTGTGTGTACGATAGGTAAACTAGTACAGACCACTTTTAGTTCTGTCGTTTAGGTCTTCTTTAGGACACTCAGTGTCTGTTGACGCTGCGCTGCGTAAGATAGATACAGTACGAAGCACGACCTGTTGGTGCTGAGGCTGAGGACTAGGCAGCTGGCCTATGATTTGTGAAATCATCAATCCCTGGAGAATCTAATGGTTAGTTTTCAACACACTCTCTACGCCGACTCAACAAAGGGAGCCGTGAGAATCCATCTGAGTCCATGCTATTTTTTTTGGCTGATTTAAGCCTTCCTCTCCAACGAAAGAGCAAGGAGTGGAGTCCCATCACGCCTAACAAATGGTGCTAGGCAGGTAGCATTCGCATTCTGAACACTTGTTCGTTCGCTCGTCGCTTACCTATTGACTAAAATCGGGCCAAAAAAGGTGAGTTGAAGCTAACACAGAAGGAAGACATTACATACAATAATACATTCCATTTCGCATCAGCATTTCACATGGCATGGGACGATGAGTGGTGGCGAAGAACGGACCGATGCCAATGTCGCTGTCTATTTCGCCTCAGAAACTGGCCATGCAAAGGCTTGCGCTCGGCGTGCTGCTCGTCGCTTGACCAGTCTCTTTCAGTCAAAATGCGGCGGCTGCATTGAGCGGATTTCGTTCGATGAGATTGACTTCATCGGCCGGCACGCCATGCTGGGCGACGAGAAGAGGCTCGCAATCATATTCATCAGCACCACGGGGGACGCGGAGATGCCCTCTTCGATTCAGCGGACTTGGAACCTACTCCTATCCAAATCATTGTCTACGACAATTTTGGCAAACCTTCAGTTTGCCTTGTTCGCACTGGGGGATCGAGCGTACGGACCAGATGCCTTCTGCGCTGCAGGGCGGAAGTTAGCTGCCAGGATGGCCCAGCTGGGAGCTCAGCCGCTTTGTAATCTCGGATATGGTGACGATGGATCGCCAAATGGAGGCGTCTTTGCTGATCTAGATGTTTGGTTGGATGAGGAGTTGATACCAATTATGAAGAAGAGATTTGCGTGCAACAGTGATCCACGGACTGGTACACTCAACGAATCTCCGTTCACAGTTTCGGTCGAGCACGAAAGGCCATTGGCCGGAAAGGACTCGCAGATGCCAGAATGGCATGATCGGTTGTTCAATTATTCGAGGAGCGCGGCTAATACATGTCCCCAAGGAGCATACCAATACAATAGCAAACTGTTGAGAATTTCCAAGAGCGAAGGCAGCAGCAACCTTCCTTTGCTGGGGACTGTAACACTCAATGAAAGAATTACGGCTGAGGGCTGGATTCAAAACACGAGACATATAAAGATCAACGTTGTTGCGAATGATGCACAATCGCAAGCTTTGCTGACGCCAGAAGATGCAAACGGACATCATCTTCCCTACCAAGCTGGAGATATCGCTGCAGTAATACCCTCCAATTCGACTGGCGAGGTCGATCGGTTCTTGGCGGTCTTGCCGACGTCTATTCGTTCAATGGCAGATTGTATACTTGACATACAAGTCAGGCCAAGCTCACAGGCAAACAACCCGTGGCCGGAGAAGTGTACATTGCGGGGTCTATTGACACACTGTGCAGACTTGCAGGGACTGCCCGAGCGAGAAGATCTCTTTTCGCTGGCTCAATTCTGTAATCCGGGACACCATGAGGGGGTGGCACACCGAAATAAGCTTCTCTCATTAAGTGAAACTTCCGGTGCCGCCCTATATGGCGACTACATTATTAGAGAGAAGCGAAACTGGGCGGATGTGTTCTATGACTTTGACTCTCTCCGCTGGGAGGGATCCAGTGGTGGCAAGGCTCTGCTAACAATTGAACATCTGCTGGCGATACTTCCCTCCATTGCCCCTAGATACTTTTCAATTGCGAGTTCTCCATCTCATCTAGCCCTGCGCGCTCAGAAGAACTTGCTTGGCTTCGAGATTGAATTGTGCATCGCAGTCGTTGAGGGAATGACCCCACGCGGCCGCAAATACACGGGCCTGTGCTCGACCTATCTTTCAAAGATGGCTTCATCATCACGTTCCGACACGAGCAATTTGATACGAATGTGGATCCGCCCTGGCAGTTTTTCGAACTTGCCCATCCAACCAGCTACGAATTTGACAAGACGTAGATTCTTCGACACTCCTGTCCTCTGTATTGGTGCGGGAACGGGCATTGCCCCACTGAGAGCCTTGATTATGGAGAGGGAGGCAAACTGGAAGGATATTGCAGGTCCTGACGACAACGACGAAGGAAAAGATGTCGATAATATTCTGGTTTACGGCAGTCGGAAGAAGGCCAAGGATTATTATTACGGTGTCGAATGGGAGAAGCTGGTGTCGTCAAATCGTCTGCGGACGATACTAGCATTTAGCCGAGATCAACCGCACAAGTTTTACGTACAGCGCGCTCTCAGAGAAGCCGACGGCGGCGACTTTATCGTCCAGCATTTGATCCATCGCAAGGGCGCAGTGTACATAGCTGGGGGTTCGAAGATGGCTCGAGCAGTCAAGGATGAAATACTTGAGTCGCTGTCATCGGCATTCAGTGGTGGCGAGAGAGATGCGAAGAAGTTTATGAACAAGCTCAAGAGGCGGGGTCTGCTAAGCATAGAGGCCTGGAGCTAGTGTTCACACAGGCACGATATGCCTGGACACAATAAGAAATCTCTGCTTTCTATTGTACGATACTACTTGACATGGTTGACCTCATCCCTATACCGGAAGAGGCTATTTGTCTACTTCTTCTTTCCGAAACGGCCCATTCCAAATCCTTTCTTTTTCTTGCTGGCCGCTTCGATCTTACGCTGGGCTTCTGCCGCCTCAGCCTTTACTGCGTCCTCCTTCCGCCTTCTTTCCTCGTCAGCGCGTCGTGCTGCGGCCTCCTTTTGGACCTGAGCCTGTTTCTCCATCTCAGCAGCCTGACGTTTCGCCTCGACTTCCTTCGCGGCCTTCTCCTCTGCCTCCTTTTGCTTTCGCAGAGCCGACTCCCTTTTGGCGACTTCTTCGGCTGCCCTGGTCTTGGTAGCTCCCCCAACGGCAGATTTCTTATCAACTTCCGACTGAGCAATTATCTCATTCCTTTTGGCCATGTGTTCCTCGGTGTACTGGTCAATTTCGACGCCGTTGGATCGGGCCGACGTATCCAGGTTGGGCCTAGCAAACACAGGCGCTTTGCCGGCCAGCTTAAGTCCAAAAAATGGGTGCTCCAAAACATCGCGCATGGACTGGGCACGGGCGTTAGGATTCGGATGAAGTAGCTTAAGGACAGAACGCATGAGAGGGAGCAATATATGCAAACATGGTTTCGTCAACACAACTTACCAATTTGGCAAGATCCTTTTCTGGCGAGTCCTTCTCTCCTTGGATGTGACGTAGAGCCTTTCGGAGACTGCGCTCGTCCCACTGTCCGACCTTGAATAACTCAGCGATGGTAAGTGCCCGCTTGCCCTTGTTCAAGGACCGATATGGTGACAGTGGCAGGCCGGCTACAGCTTCGTAGAAGATGACCCCGTAGGCCCAAATGTCGAATGTGGGGTCAGCGGCAAGTGAGACTACCGACGCACCAACGTTCTTGTCTCCAAGTGAGACGTTCCGTGTCTCAAGACTTACAGCCTCGGGTGGCTGGAAGAAACCACGCCTCGGTTCTGTCATCTCTCCGATCGGGATGCTCCCGCGAATGCCAAGCGTCTTCCAACGGCTGCCGAACCTGGCGACATTTTGCGATCCGAAGTCACCATGGACGAGGCCGTGCTCGTGGATGTGTAAAAGAGACATGGCGATTCCCTTGAGGTCCTCCTTGGGGAAGACACCGCCTGACTTGCGAGTGTCGAGGATGAGGTTCTCCGCTGTGACATCCGCAGCCTCCATCGTGATACAGTAGGACGGGTCGGCCATGGCCTCACTATAGGCAGCGTGCTGTGTTGTGTGATGGATGCTCATTATTGCAGGAACATAGTGGCGTGAAAGATTGTAGTCCTTGCGACGGGATAGCTCAAGATCCGCGACATCCGAGCGACAGGTAAGCTTGGCGATGACCTTGACACCCGTTTCGCTCTGCACGAAGTTCAACTTCTCTTCAGCGCTTATCAGCGATAGGTCGGAGGGCGCATCCTCCTCCTCCGGAATCGCCGAGTCGTCCCACTCCTCAAGATAGTTCATCTCGGTTGGTTCGTCCATGTAGAGCGAAGTGAAGTACCCTTTCGATATGCGTGTCAGTGGACAAGTGGAGTTAGAGCAGCAATGTGCAGGAGAGACATGCATAATCAATTACACTTACCGAACTTCTCCTTGGGTGGGGTGAATCTAAGTGCGTAAAAGATCTGTGTGCCGGTCTCCTTATCTTCGTAGGCAGGAGTCTGGTCTACGACCTCGAGAGTGTGGAATAGACGAAACATGACGCGGAACTCGTGCTTGCAGAGCGGAGTGGCTGTGGCGAGGGCGATTTCACCCTGACGATTCTCGACGTGCGCAAGCGCCAGGACCTGGGGCTGAGTGCAGTGCTGCAGTACCTTCTCGACAACGTCGTAGTAAAGGTCGTTTGACTCTGAGACGATGTGATTCCAGGAGTACTGGTGCGGTACCGGCCTCGCCTCAGCCTTCTCCGACATATCAAGAGGCATGTCGCGCTTAAGGAGGTCAAACAAAATTGCCTTGGAGTGCTTATTCTTCGTGGCCATCTCAATGGGCAGCATGCCAGTGCGCTTGTCCGTAGCGACAATGAGCTGGAGCAGAAAATATTTTGGTAAGATGTCGAAGAATCAACGGAATAAGATTACAACACAGAAATGCAACTCACATCCGGCGCATGATTCATCAAGCCCAGGATGGTCTTGTCATCGGCGTGGTGCCGGAATGCCAAGAAAAGAGGCGAATGGCCATCACGTCCATTCTGGACCTTGGCAGCGTCGGGGTTGTGCATCAGTAGAGTCTTGACGACCTCAGGCTTGCACTCGTGCTTCAACGCGACGCTTAGAGGTAGGTCGCCGTACATGTCAGCCCTGGTGGCGGCGATAGAGTACGTGTCGAGCAACGCCTGCACAACTGCGCTCGAAACGTCGGCACCGTTCCGGAGCAGGAGGTGGATTGGCAGGTCTCCATTGGCGTCCGAACTCTTCGTCGACTGGAAGTTGCTGGTCAGCAGCGCCGTGATGACAGCGCCCGAGGCGTTGACGCGGCAGGCGACGTGGAGAGGGATTCCCCCGCCGGACCGGCCCTTGGGGCGGAGCATCATCGTTTCAGCTCCCTCGGGGTGCTTGCTAAGCAGGTACTTAACGGGTACGAGCGCATCGTTCTCGGCGGCAACATGCAGAGGCAGCCGACCCTCGTAGTCGAAAACGTCGGCACCTTCAGGGTAGAGGTCGTAAGTCTTCATAATGGCGGTGTGGAGGTTGTGTCGCGCGATGACGTGCAAGGGAAGCATGCCGGTGTTCTCCTCCTTTTGTTCCGCCAACTTGACTTCCTTGTGCTCTTCCATAAGCTCGATGGCGGCGTCGTACCTGTTCTCATGGAGAAGCCTGAATAGCTTCTTCACATTGAACGCCAGGGCCGCAAGCTCCTCGAGCGTCGGGCCGGTCCGGACTACAACGGCCGGCTCCGGATCCTGCGCGGCCGCCAGGGCAGCCTTGACAAGTTTGGGATCGAACGCACCGAATTTTGCACCATCCCTCGCGCCACCGCGGTCCGGGAATTCGTCCTCCAGTTTGATGCGGACGAGCGACCCCCGTGTGAAGGCCTGCAGCACCGTGGCCGCCTCGACCATCTTCCTCTTTCGGTCGGCACCGAGGTTGCGGAACCGGTAGCGGCGGTACGCGAGCTGGATTGTAGTTGACGCCCACCTCTCGACCCTGGCCTTCTTCCTCGCCCGGATGATCTCAAGGTTCTCGAGGAAGTACCTGATCATCGCCTGGCACTTGATCGTCGCCGCCTTCAGGCGGAGGTAGCGCATGCGCTGGACACGGCCACGCATCTTGGCCTGGATGACGCGGGCGGACTTGCCGAGGATGGCCACACGAAGAGATTCGATGCGATCGAACGCCTCGCGGCGTAGGAAGACCTTGGTGCGGCCGAGCTGGAGGCCGGCTACGGCACAGCGCGTGTTGAAATCGAGAGACTCAAACTCCTTCTTGGTATCGGGGATCACGATGTTGGACTGGGCATTGATACGCTTCTTTTTTTTCTTGATCGGTGCCTGGGCTTCTAGCTTCCTGATAGAGTAAGCCCCAGAGCCCTTCTACAAGCATTGTGTGAAAGGAAATTCAAAGGTGAGATTATTGCAACGGCGAGAAAAGCACATTAAGATGTTGTTCGGATGGTCTCACAGTCTCCAATGTTTGCTGCTTCTTCAGTGCATCTTTAGCCTGAGCCTTCTTCACGTCGGCCTCCCAAACATGATACGACACGAACTTGATGAGCTGGATCATATCCTTGTTCCTCTTCGTGCCGTCCTGTCCCAAGTCACCAAGCATGTAGTACCGGCTCATGAACTGGTGGTGGGGGTACCTCGTAGGATACCCCGCGCGGCTGACTCGGACCGCTTCGAGCACGCCAGAGTACCTAAGCTGCTCGACGATCTGCTTCGGGTCAAACTCGTCAGGGAGGAGCTCATCGTTCGGCTTGAGGCAGCGGATGTAGTGCGGGGCCGTGACGTCGATGCGAGTTCGGAGATCGCGAAGTTGTCCCTTGAACTTTTCCCCGACGGACTTGGTCGCGACGGAACCGCGGCCCCCGGCTCCTTCGGCGCGGACGAAGTTCTGGAGCTTCCCAACGTGGGCGCAGGCCGAACTCTGGCGACGGATTTGGAAGGTTCGCGTTCGTTCGTAAAATCAGAAAGGCTCGAGTCCAAATTGACGATGACTTGCGCAACACACTTCTCACCTGCAGCAGCTCGACTGACGCGGCCGGGAGCTGGTCCTTGTTCTTGTCGACCCACTCTTCGGTCGAGTACTCGACGTAACCAGCGTAGTGCTCCACGCTAAACTTCCTGTACGCTTGCTTCTGCGGCGTGGCCTCGAATCGGTCGTGCTGGCCGCATCGGGTGTACAGCTGCTGGACGAACTTGTCGTCGGATCCCCACTCAACGATACACTGCTCGTCGAGAAGCGCCAGAATACCGTATCGCTTCATGTCTATTAGGTCAAGGACGTCCTGGTTGTCGGGGAAGGAGATGAACTTCCAAAGGATTCCCTCCCGCTCGTACTCCTGCTGTTCCATTTTGAAGACGTGCTTGTTGAAGTGCTGCTGGAGCGTCTCGTTGGTGTAGTTGATGCAGAGCTGCTCGAAGGTGTTGATCTCGAACGTTTCGAAGCCAAAGATGTCGAGCACGCCTGGAGAGATAGGAAAGGAAATTGTCATAACAATTGAATATTTAGGTGGAGGTTGAGTCAAGTCAGTCTGAGCACTTGGAATAAACACGCAAGAACACTCCAAGCCGCCGCAAAACTCACCGATGTAGGCGCTGTGATCCTTCCCCCTTGTCTTCTCAGTCTTTTCCGTGTGTATCCTCTGATTGATGATCTTCACAATGTAATCAAAGTTCGCACCGTATATACTCTTTATCAGCGCCTCGGTTGCCTTGTAAGCCTGTCTGGCGTTGAGCTCCTTCGTGATGTTCCCCTCCTTTAGGAATAGGACGCGGGACGTGAGACTCGCGGCGAGCTTCTCGTACGACACGCCGAGTAGGGAGGCGACGGCGAGGGACGCCTCATTCTCGTCGAGGACGCATGTCTCGCCACGATTCGATTCGCTGAAGGTCATGTTCCCGGCGTAAAGGATGGCGACCATGAGGCGCATTACGTCGTTGATCATGTTCGGCTTGAAACCCATGATTTTCTTGTTGGTGTTGGTGGTGGTATTGTATATTGTTTGTTGTTAGAGTGCGGAGTTTAGTGAACGAGGAATTTGAAGGGGGCGAGATAAGGTGAACATCGACAAGTGCAGCGACTCACCATCGCGTCGAGCATCTCGGTGTGCATATCCGTATCCTTTACCATATCCCTTCTATCGTACGTCCCACTCTGATTCACCAACGCAAAGTCCTCGAGCTCCATATCGCCCAGAAAGTACTCATCCCTCTCCGCCTTGGAAGCGCTCTCCAAAAACTGGTAGAAGACGTGGAAGTTCCGCTCCCCCTCGGTCTGGTGGATCAAACGCACCTTCTCGAGTAAGTAAGTGTCAATTGTAGCGCCGGTGAGCTTTCCCGAGGGACTGAATCGTATGTCTATGTACTTTCCAAACCGGCTTGAGTTGTCATTCCTAATGGTCCTAGCGTTCCCGAACGCTTCCAGGATGGGGTTGGAGTCAAGTACCTGCTGCTCGACCCCCCCGCCGGGTCCTCGATCCTGGCCTCCGGCTTTCTTACTCAGCATCGCAAAGTAATTCAGTACGATTTTCGTTGTGACAGTCTTGCCCGCACCGCTCTCGCCCGAGACTAGGATACTCTGATTCGTCGGGGTCTCGTTCTCGTCAGCGCCCTTGATCTTGTTGGAACGACGCTGCTGTGCCCCCTCCCGTCTGGTGCCAGAACCCTGACGGACAAATTTTCTATTACTAGCCTGGTTCATCTCGATGCCGCGCATCATGGCCCGATACGCGTCGTCGGCGATTAGATAGGCATGGGGGGGGAGACGTTTCCCCACGTCTGCCGCCACCTTCTTTTTGCCTTCGGACTTCTTGGCATCCACCTGCTCCGTGGCAATGCCAGTCTCCCCCTGCTGACGGTATCTCTCCATGATTTCTTCTGTATACAACGGCATGCTCTTGAAGGGATTGATCGCGATCAGTATCGGTCCGGTGCAGGTGTAGATGACATCCGAGTCGTACCGCGTCCGCAAAGCGTGCAATATCGCCGGCTCGTGCAGGTGGGTTAGGCCGATGAGATCGTCGACCCGCCCCACGACGTTCTGTGCAGAGTTGTCGCGGATCTTAATGTCCTCGAGCTCACCCCGCTCGGCACTCTCCATGTCGATGGTAACTACCACCTCAAACGGCTCGATATCGTTGTAGTACCCGTCCCCTCCCGAGATTTCGTTTCTTCGAAGGTGATCATCGTTCATGAAAGGGCTTAGACAGTCCTTCGACGAGCTTCCGCCTGGGGCAACGCCGCCCGTGCTGGGATCGTCGCGGAGGGTCACCCTCAGCACGATCAGGCCCGGTTTGAGCTGGACCTCTTCCCGGTCGTGGACGAGGGCGGGGACCCAGCCCCATCGGGACGCAGTGGAACGGAGCCAGACGGCCTGTCCCTTCTCCATGGTTGTTTGTTGTTTGGTGGCGGGTCCTGGCTAGTCCCTAACATGTGATTGATCGACAGATCGCGACCGCTGCTCCTTGGACTCTCGAGAAACTCGACGTCCTCTGCGGCCGAGACAGGTAGTTCGAAGATAGAAGGTAGATTCTCCTGAAAGCTGATCTTCCTTTTGTGTCGGCCCTGCTGCTCTGTTTTCGTACATATCTCTCGGTTTCGATCGTGTGTTTTTCATGTTTCATGGGCGGGCGCCGCCCGCATGATGTGTCACCCCTTTTAGGCGGAGTCTATGCCAGGAACGACCTAATAATCCGTAATGAAGAATGAAGCATGGCGAAGAGCTGTCTTGCTTGTGGTCTCTTGAAAAACGATGAAGGATGAAGGCGATGAAGGTCCTCGCAGGCGGAGCGGAGGTCCTCCTCGCATCGCTCACCGCGCTGCACTCATACTGCTAGCATCAAGCCTTCTGTTTGTCCCAGTGAGGTCCGCGCTTTATGAATACTGCTATCGATTCGTAGGGATTCCCGCGAGGAGGATCGGAAGCGGAAGACATTATTCTTGCAAACTCAAGAGCGATCTAAAAACTGGGAGCGATGGATTGGTGAGCTACGGGTTGCACGTCGGGAGGGAGGATGTCCTGAATTGCAACGATGCCTCCGCCGACATCGCCGGGGGGTGGAGGACTCCCTGCTCGCAAACGACTCTTGATATTCCCAGGGGGACGAACTTCAGCGATTTTGGAGAGTGCGCATTCCCGCCGGGATTGCCCGATGATGGCGGGAGCAATTGCACTTTCGAATGTTACCTCAATCACCTCACGAATCGATTCTGCGGAATCGTCAACAACGATCGGCGTACCTGCGCCTGGAAGGAGGCGGTCCTATCGGTCCAGATCCCCGGGCGGCCGACCTGCACCTGGTTGCAAATGTCTCCCGGACCCTGCGGGGGCGCGGTCGACCCTCCGGACTTATCCCCCTCGGAAGTCACGGACGACTTCCTCAATCGGCAGAACGCCGCCATCAACGACATCGCCTTTTGCCCCCTGGCCGACGTCGCCAACGCCTCCTCGAGCGACGGCGTGGGCGAGGTGACGGTTCGATTCTATCGGCGAATCCCCCGGGCTCCGTATCGCGGCGAAATGGTGGAGTCCATCGTGTTGGACGGCCACCGCGTGGGATACGGCGCGATTCCGGGATATTACGGCTCGCACGACGGCGGGGCGGTCCTGGGATACTGGAATGGAGAAGTCGTCGTCGCGCAGCGCCGGGGCGGTGAAGTTTGCATCGCGTACGAGTACATGGAACGGACTAGGATCACAGAGCCTTACTTTGGCACCTGTCGGGAGACGTGCGTTCAGATCGATGGCGAGCACAAGAACATCGCCCGTAGACAGGGTGCCATGACATACAGTAATATATGGGTCAGCCTGCGCGTCGAGGCGACCAGCGGGACGGTACCATCTGGCGCGGAGGATGATGGGAGCGGCGGCTCTTCGGGCTTGATGCCATCCTTACCGCCTCTCCTTACGATTGCATTGGTCTTCAACGCATTGATTTTCTTAATTAGTTGAGAAGTAGTCGCGAAGAGGCTCAGATAAGAGGAGATCTAAAACTAACTTTATTACTTTCATTACACTCTCTTCCTTCGAACAGGCTCTCCCAATATCACACTTAACGGCAGTAGTGCGTCCCGTTCCTCTTCTTCCCCGTGTTCATCCACTTAACTAGATGCACCGCCTTCCTCTGGTCGCCCTCGCCGCTCCCGCCGAACCACTTCCTCTGCCCCTTCCTCTCGACCTTGGCCGCGTCCTTTACCATTTCGCTGTCGCGCAGGCCGGCCGCGGACGGGTCGCGGGGACGGCTGTGCGACCGCGCCAGGCTCGCCTCGCGCTTGGCGCTCTCCTTCTTCTCCTTGCGGGCGCGCTTGACGGCACCCTTGGAGCGGGAGCGGACGTTCCCGTCTTCCATCTCGGCGTCCTCGTCGCCACCTCTCCTGTCCTCGGCGTCGTCCATTTCGACGTCCCCCCGCCTCCTTCCGCGGGCGGAGTCGCGCTCCCGCTTCCGTCCCCGTTCGAGCATGGCCGAGGCGTCGACTCCAACCTTTTCCATGCGCCTCCCGATGGCGTCGGCGTTGAGCTTGGCGTCCTTGTCGTGTACGTCCTTCTGCCGTCCCCGTATCGCGCGGGGCAGGGCCGGGCGGTTCCGACCCCCCGGCCTCTCCCTGAACTCCTTCTTGGCCTTGATGCGGTGCCGTATCTCGTCGACGGCCGCGCGTTCCGTCTCGTTGAGGTCGTCGTCGTCCTCCCGAGACATGGCCGCGGCGTCCCACTCCTCCTGCAATTTCTCCTCCTCCTCCTCGAGCAGTCGGAGCTTCTCGTCGATGTCCGGATCGACGAAGTCGGCGACGTTCTTGCCGTCGAGGATCTGGGGTATCGCGTCGAACCGCCATTCGGGGTCGGCGAGGTCGTACTGTTCGCGGTAGTCGGGGGCCCAGACTCCTGGACCGCCGTTCTCCCACATGAGGTCCCGGGCGGTCTTCTTCGAGGGCTGCGACGGGGTAACGACGTTGCCGTCCATGGCCTCGTCATCCGACTCGATGGGGAGGGCGTCGTCCTCGGCCTCCGAGTCGGAATCGTTCACGGTGGGGGCGTACCCCGCCCTCGACTTCTTCGTTTTCGCCTTTCCGGCCTCGCGCTCCAGTTTGACGCTCTCGGGGATGTAAGCCTCCCTCGTCACGCCGTCGCGCGCCTGGGGGTACACCACCTGGAGACGGTTCATGACCGAGTCGACCTTGTTCGAGCTGACTCGGCTGTCGACCCTCGAGGCCAACAGCTTTTCGCACGCGTGGTTCTTCACGGCCGACACCCCCTCCTCTGTGGCGTTGCTCATCTTGAGCATCGACGTGTTCGGCCCGCTCTCCTCTACAAGCTTCTCGATCATCGTCCTGTGCTCGGCGTCGAGCGTCTCCCACTGCTGGGCGTCGATCTTGTTGATCACCACGACGAGCTGCTTGTTCGCGAAGAGAGGCTGGATGGAGCGGAAGAGCGAGCACTGCTGCTCGATGGTGTAGCCGCACTGCTCGCTGATGTCCATGAAGTACAGGACCGAGCAGGTCAGGTGAGCCAACGCCGTGATGGCCTGCATCTCTATCGTGTTTCGCTCTGGCATTGAGAGATAGAAAACGGCGGAATTAGTCAATTTTTCTGATTGAAATGTCCAATGCTCCAGAATTAGAACTCACCCTCGAGGGAGTGATCGAGTATCCCCGGCGTGTCGATGACCTGCCACCGAAGGTACTTGTAGTCCGTGTGTCCCACGAAGAGACTCTTCGTCGTGAACGCGTAAGGCTGCACGTCGACGTTGGCCCTCGTGATCTTGTTCATGAACGAGCTCTTCCCCACGTTGGGCAGTCCGCACATCAGCAGCGTTCTCGTGTTGGGATCCAGGGCGGGGAGGCGGGACATGTGCTTCCGGACCTCCTCGAGGTACGATAGGCTCGCCTTCTGCCGCTTGAGGATGGTGCACATCCGCCCGAGGGCCGCGCGCTTGAGGCACTTGCACCGGTACAGCGAGTCGCCGTACTTGACCATCCGGACCATGTCCCGGGCGACCGCATCGACGAGCTGCTTGGCCGTGTTGATCTGCCCCAATGCGAGCTTGTAGTGATCCCGATCGTAGAGCGTGTTGCATAGGTCGGAGTAGAAGGGATGTATGTCCGAGAGGCGGGGGAAGTCGGAGAGCATGGCCGTGAGCCGCTCGGAGATCGTCTGCTGGGTGAACTTAATCTTGCGCATGTAGAAGGACCGGATGCGGGAGATCTTGTAGCCAGGGTGGACGACCGTGGGGGTGCGGCGCTGGGTCCGGGTCAGGACGATGTCGACGAGGTCGTTCGCCGAGGGGACCGGGGCCATCTGCTTGAAGTTGTAGGTCGGCATGGTCAGACTGGGGGGAGTTGGAACGAGTCGTCGGTGGAGGCGTGGAGGGTGCCGGTCTGCGTCAATGCCGTGGCCGAGCGCCTGTTTTGTCGGGCCTTTGAGTATCGACTCTGAAAGTTGGGGTTGTACGGGTAGACGCGGACTTCTCTTCCACACAGCCAGACTCTCCACAAACAGACGGACTCTTGCGGATTTTAGGAGGGTCCTTCACCGCAATTTATTTCTCTCCGAAACAGGGCGGGAGAAACAGTCGAAGCCAACCTTCGATATCTGGAGGAGATTTTCCTCCGCGAGGGTTTGATTGGACCGGGGATCAAACTACCTTATTATTTTGCGGGAATGAAAAGGGTCTTAATCCCTGTTTCTGCAGTCCGATGCGCACTGCTACTGCTTGACTGCTTGACAGCCAGTCAGTCCAGATCACAGGGCCTGAGTAGGGGGGGGTCCCTGCCCGGCCGCAAAAAATCGGGCTGTACGTA
>JAAMXK010003636.1:0-19008 GCA_019693575.1 Thalassiosira oceanica | reverse complement strand
CTGGAGGTCCTCGCGCTTGCTACCGACGGAGAGGAAAGTTGTCCGATGGAGGGTCGTTTCTTTCAACGCTTGTAGGCACAGCGTCGAGTGCGTCAGCGTTAGAGGTTAGGACTCCTCCGCAGCATCGGACGTAACAAACTTTTCTTGGCTCACCCAAAATCAAAAACCTTAATGCTTCCTTGGACCCCTTCCGAGTATGTAGCCCCGCTCACTCATGTCTATCCTCCCTTCCTATACTACCCTCACTGGGCCCCATCACCACAACTGGTTAAATTCGAATGATCAAGGATTAAGTCACGGGGTATTTCGAAGTGGAAGTCCAAGCAAGAGCTGTGGTCACATGTTTTGGCACGCGCCCGGTTTCAGATGCCCCCACCTTCAATCCAACTTCGATTGCAGTACTCAATATTTACTTTACCTGAGATTTGGCCGTTCTAGTTAGTAGCCTGGCTGGCTCTGAATTCAACGCCTTTGGGCTGTTATGGACCCCTCCCTGGTCTGTAGACCTATACCTGCTCACTCATGTCTATCCTCCCTTTCCATACCCATGGGCAGTGGAGAAACACCACAAGGACCAAATCCAGTGCCAGGTCATGATTTGATGAGCACGGGGCTCAGTCAAAGGTGATTGGCCCGAACTAGTTCTGTGTTGATTTCTTCGTGAATATCCGCCCGCGAAGCTCCAGCGGCACAAAGCTGAACTGGCACGACTGTGCTTTGGGTGTAGTGCAGATTGCCGTGAGATTCCTTGTACCGAAGGTGCAAATGCTGCGGAACCATCAAACCTCGAATCTGCCCTTCCTCCGCCTGTCCTTGCATCACCATCACCACATCGTAATCTTCATCCTCGACCAGCCGACCGTGATGACGGACAGTACAAGGGTACTCGAATCACAGCATGTCTTGTTAGCAGGTTTCCCGTAGGGCCTACTTTGTTCGGAATACCGTGTTTACATGACACCCTCGGACTATCCAAATCTTGTGTGCACTACTATCCGCTTGACCTCTGCTCGCCCACGCATCACCAACACTCCAATAGTACTGATAAGTACGGGTACTAGTATATACAGCTACTGGTGGTCCTCCTAGCCAGTAGAATTGGGGTTGCAGATGGGTGCTGTCTCTCAAGTATGAAAAACCACGTAGTTGTACCATAAAGTGGCTCTTTAGTGCGCTGTTTGTGCATTTTTGGCATGTATTGTACAGCCGGCAAGCAGCTATGGGTCACTTCCCGTGGCGGAACCGCGGGGGTACGTAGTCTACCTCTTTTAGCTAGAGCGAAGCTAGTGAACTTCGATCGGCCATAGCAGGTAGAGATCGTTGCGCCAGATAGAGCCCCAGGCATTGCTGAAGAGCCCGCTAGCCGGCGAGTCCGACGACGATGTACGGACGGGCTATCTGGCGCAACGATCTTACCGTCCGGGTTGGAATCTTGGGTAACTTTTCAATTGTGAGATTTGAACCCTCAACGACAATAGACCATTCCTACGTCAATAAATATTGGGACTCACGTGACAAATGAGGTATGCCAGGGACTCCCTCTATTAATGGTGTTCTAACAGATTCTGTAATAAAAAATGGGGGTTCCAGAACTTTCTTGTAGGCACTTATCGCGGGAGGAGACATATCGTAGCAGCGCATCGACGTTCTACAGATTCTGCAAGTTCTAACAGAGATTCTGCAATAAACAAAATTATGGGGTTTCCAGAACTTTCTTGTAGGCACTTATAATGCGGGAAGAGACATAGCAGCCAAAGCAGCATGACCAGCCCACTGTTGGAAGACCGCTCCTCCTCAAAGATGTCTCCCCTTTTATATCGACAACAGGCCCTGTTCCATCACCTCCTCAGCAAGGTCTGCGCCGCTTGCTTGTCGTGTCCAGAACGGTCCATTGAAAGAAGATGTATAGATTAACATAGGTCGGCCCGGCCCGCTGCTGGCGGTGCCGGGCGACGGCTTCGTGCTTGCCTGAATTGGGTGCGGCGAGGCTGCTATTATACAGAATCCGGCTTAGATGCAACAAAATCAACGACCTCTTCTACTCTGTCCGGCCAATGGGGGGCACCCTATCTCTAATTAATTCAGAGGCGTCAATAGCGATGAAGAACACACATCATACGTGCAAAAGATTCATGATATCGCAGCGCTGTTGCCGGCAACAGCGGGCACAGCGGCCCCGCCCCTCTGGGGTAACTGGGGTATAGAGGAACATGTCGAAAAGATACAGGTACTCCACGGCAACAGTGGCGGTGTAGATGCCGGCGCCATCATTGTCCTAAATCTTTCCCGGACTTGACTACCTACTAGTACAGCTATTAAAGGTACGTCGTTGCTTTTTGCACTTTGCACGGGCATCATTGACTTTTGCACAGTGCAAAAACCCACAGCCAGCCGAAAAAAATACATACGGAGCGCCAGAGGTACTTTGACTGGGAAAAGTGGCCTTGTGCTGAAACTGATCCTAGTAACCTGGTTGACCCCCCCAATCCAACGCCTTTATGCCTTTATACTGTCCTGGACCCCTTCCAGGTCTCCTGCATGTGACTGGGCTTGACATTGCACAGTCCAAAGAACAAGGTTTGATTTCGGTTATGTAATCATGACACTTAGCAACATGAATTGGAGACCTGCCTTCTATAGCCCAACCAAGAGATGCCGCCGCCGACAACACAAAATCCGACTGAAAAAAGAGTCTACCTAGCAATAAATTCGTTTGATTGTGATTGATTGATTGTCTGCTTTTGATAAAACATGATCTTGGATGATGAAATTGAATGTTGGTTTGGGTGAGTGTAGCAAAGTCAACAGGAAATAAAGGACATATGACAGCAACAACTTCATTCATTCATCATATCACACATGCAGCGAGCATTGTGAATGCTAGACAGCACCCTGCTGCAGCTAGCTAGAGACTCAGCTAGCTATTTGTATTCCTTCCCACGCATCAACCAGTCCGTGGACTACTGATACTGAGGCTGCTATGTACTGCCATTGGCATCGTGCTGCTGGTGTCCGATACGGCGTATACGGTAATAATCTTCCTTTGCTGGGTAGCTAGTCTTGACTTCGCCCCTGTCCAATCCATGCCACTTTGTCTTTTCCTTTCCAAATCAATCAGCACTTCCAATCTACTCTAGCAGGTCACGAACCCCCCTGCCCTCGGTCGGTAGGTAAGCACTTACACTTACAGCTGTCAGTTAGGATTACCTAACTCCCCCAGCATTTTGTTGTCCGTTTGTTTGTTTGTTTGTTTGTTTGTCCCTAACACCTGCATGACGCCCGTATGAGGTCCCGTCGCTAAGAAGCTTTAGAAACCGAAGCGAGAAAACACGAACGGTACTTCAACCATTGAAGAACGCTATCGCTACACCCCTCTCTGGCACGCACGGAAGGCGAATGCTCAGCTCACGTGACAAAGACCTTCTGGGGCGCAATCGATGGTACATGACGAAGGCGGGCAGTACCCAATGCACTTGACGGCTTCGACCGGGTTTCCCATCACTCTGTCTTTATGCGATGGCGGGTGGCGGGCGGCGGGCAGTACCTTAAGCCCTGCTCGAAGCCGAGCGGAACATCGGCAAAAGCCTGCTATGCTCTCAACCTGGTTTCTCATCATAAGAAACGGCGGACTTCCATCGTAGGGTCAATGTCAATCTGAAGATGAGGCGGCTACGTATGCCACATGATCAGCAACGCGCCCTCTCTCCGTGAATCAAATGACCTGATGCTGAATCAAATACTCCATCACTGAATTAGCAAACGACAATCAGCAAGCGTAGCGTCAGGTGTGCAATCCCGAGAAAGAGCTTGCCGGTGTGATTTAGAGCGTCTCGCTTGTTCGACTTTGGCAGCAGCGCCGACTTGTAATGAGTATTCAAAATGCTGGTTGGGGCTCCTGAACATCTTGGCAACGACAGCACACTTCCAGAGGTCTTCTGAAAAGAGACAACTCGGCTCGCGTGACGCACACCCTTGGGCAGGGTCGACTCATCGACTACTTTCGCGATGTGGGCGACGAATTGTATTCGATTGACAGTGAGCGGGCCTAGTTCAGGGCGATGAAATAGACCTCATGCTCTGCAAGAAGAAACGGCTCTGACAAGCCAGGACGTCATTGGCTACTTTAGCAGAGAGACAATGGAGGCCGAGTTGTATTTGATATTCGATAGCCAGGGACATGGCCATGTTCAATCATCCAGGAGAGCTTGGCGCGAGGCATCCTCGATAAGCAAAACTCTGTATCCCACCATCTCTGAGCACCCAAATAAACTGCTCATAAATGACTTGGGAAGTGAAGCTATTTGCACGTCTCCTTACTGGAGATAACCTTAGACTAATCATAGGGAAATCTCAAGATGTCAGCACCTTCTGCGAAAGGTACTTACCAAGACATACCAATGAGTTCGTCGTCTGGGAATAGATTGCGCAGCCAGTATTTAAGAATTTACACTACTTCAAAGCAGGTCAAAGTTAAGTTGTGTGGTTCTAAAAAGCAAAATCCTAACTGTTCAGATGCACCAGCGTCTTCTAGTATTTTTACTGTAAGCCTACATTTACGCAGCAGCTTTCAGCTTGAGATACTAAAATTGGCGTTCATGCGATTCAGGCCGATTCAACTGAATCATTCAACTCATCTATGCGGAGAGGTGCTCCTTGCGTGATCTGCCGACGGACGCATAAAGGGGCCCGGGGAGAGGGGGAGGCAGCGAGCGGTGACGGCAGCCCTTGATCTTTGTCGTTTGCCTCGTTCGACGAGGCTTGTCCTATGAGAGTGCTGGCTGCGCCGACAAGACTTGTCATGTCGATGTCGCTGCGAGTCAAATGGGTTACCCTTGTGTCGGTATGCGGCCTGAGCTTATGGAACACAATAATCAACGCCCCGTTGTTACCCGGGAACTCGAATTCCTTTGATCACGCGCCGCCTGTTGTCACGTCAGTGAATGCGGCAGCCGATGAACAACTGCACATGGCTCTGGCTCTGTCGGGAAGGGAGCCTGGTCTCTTCGACGAGTTCGAGGCGGCGCTAAAGAGCGTCCTATTGAACGCGCCGTTCGAGCGGAGTTTATTCGTCCATGTTTTCGCTGACGGCGATGCGTACGAAGTACTCGAAGGCGTGCTCGACAGGACTCAGGTGACATCCTGGGTGACTCGCAACCAAGTGGAGATACACGCCTACGACGTCCAGCACCACATCAAGTCTCTCAAGGCGCAGATGCTCGAAACATTTCAGCCAAATTTTCCTAATTTCACTGTTGCGGAAGGGATTGTAATTCATACGGTTGGCACCTGGTTTAGACTGTACGCGCATAGATTTATCGAGTATGACGTCGATAACCTACTGTACATTGATACAGATTGCGTGATTATGGCAAACCTCGACGGCGTAGCTGATTTCATCGAACATAAGCCAAGTGCCCTCATCCATTGGGGGGAATCCATGACGGCCGGCTTCATGGCACTGAATATTCGAAGAATGGAAGAGATGTGGACGATAGCTAGGGAAGCCCCCTTGAAAGAAATTGCTACGCGCTTCAAGCATGACCTCAACGACCAGCTAGTCTTCATTGCAATCAATGTTACTCACCCGAGCGAAGTCAACGTGCTTCCAATAGAATGGGATATGCACGTGGCGGCAAGGTGGCCCTCTCGTTATCAGCCGTTCGAGGAGAAGACGCCAAACGTCGGGATGCTGCACTTCAACGGAGGAAGCGCCACGAAGACCGCTTACTTCAAGCCTACAATCAGTGGGGCAAAAACGTGGATGGAAAAATTTGAAGGTTCTTGGGGCAACGCCCGATACTACGCTAACATACCGTGGAGCTGGGGAAGGTTCATAGCTATGGGAAATCGCAGGCGTCACTCGCCTGGGTTTCAGCTCAAGATATTGTCGCATCCGTCACCTCTTCAGAAAGAGTCAAAGCAAGAGAAGTGGCGACGGATGAGGAGAGATTCGAGAGAGAAGAAGCGCTTGAATGAAAAGGCAAATGCACCTGTTCATCTCCTCTACGCAACGGATGACGCCGCGATGCCTGGTCTCGAGGGATCTGTGCGTTCAGTTCTCAAGCACGCGTCCGAGAGGGTCGTCATTCACCACATCGGGACATCCCGCCTCGAACCTACTCTTCCCGACGTCCAGTTCCATTCCCTGACGGATGTACACGAGATCCACAACCTCACGAGGTTTACCAACCCACACTTGGCAAGTCACCGGTCGGTCAGCCGGCTGACGTCTCTGGCCAACTACGTCCGGTTCGTCATGGCGGATATGTTCCCCAATGTGGGTAAGATGATGTGGATCGATGCCGATACGATCATCAGGTGCGACATCGTGCCCTTCTTCAGGTCGGCTTTGTCCACGAATGATCACACCATTTCGGCGAGGCTCATTAGAGGTGAACACAGGGGCGAGGCTGAAACCTTCAATGCGGGGGTTATGGTTGTCGACCTAGACAGATGGAGAGCTCGGAATGTAACCGCCAAGGTGGAAGAATGGACGGCCTTGAATGCGAAGGAAAAAATCTACAATTACGGTAGCCAGCCCCCCCTACAGTTGGCAATCGGAGATAACTTCGAACGTATGGATACCGACTGGAATTTTGGTGGTTTGGGAGGTAACGAGGACGCCACGATCAAGCATTGTGCCTGTCTCCTCCACTGGAATGGCGCGAGGAAATATTGGCTAGATGACGGCTTCAATGAGGACTTGGTCAACAGCACGTACACTCCCTGCAAATCCAGTCGAGAAAAGCGAAGGAAGAAGAACAAAATTATGTATGATGAAAAGAAGAAGAATGCATCACTGATTGCAATTCAATGAGAGCGTCCCAGGAGGCCCAGGCATGTCAACGGTCTTATCTTACAATGACATTGCAGGGCCGTCGTTATCACTACCTCATCGTAATTTCCTGAGCTTATCTCGGCCATCCAAGGCCGTTTGGTGTACCTTTTGCGATTTGTATAGATATGCGCGGAAGTATTTGTGATTAGCTAAATCTAGGATGCACAAATACACGAATTGAGCAAACAGTCCGCATCAAACAAAGTGCCGCTCCATTGAGTGCAGGTCTGGGTTGGGCACCCAACCACCCACACGTCATTGGCCATCCATCTATGGCACCAAGAACATGCACAGTGTCTGCCCCGTCCTTCTGCAGTGTCATCCTCATGCTTCACTGAGGAACGGTCGCGGACCCAATGAGGACAAGAGGTGCCCCTCTGCACCATGGTAGTCCTTCCTTGTCATTGCAGACTAATACATAATACGGCCTGATAGGCAAGCCCTGTCTCCTTGTCAAGCAGGCCATCTAGCAGTCACCCCAGTCGTGGGTCATATGGTGGTTCTGATGGACACGCCATGATGTGACAAAGGGAGACGGCAGAGGCACAGAGGGGGGTCACACACTCAGACAGAAAAGGAAAGATCGTTGCCATGCAGCAAGTGTTGAAGAAACAGCCAGAAGAAGTGAAGAAGCCATTGATGATAGGTGGTCTAAGGGGGCTACACAGAGAGACGGCCAGCTCCTAGAACCACACCAGCCACACCATACCCAATACCAGCAAATGTCAGCAAATAAAAGATTGTAGTATAGTAGATTAGAGAGGAAGGAGAGAGGAACATGGCACTGACCACTTCGGCTGGCTGCTTTCATGTAATAAGCAAGTACATACGTAGTAGTACGCCATCGTAGATAAACTGTCATGGTCATGGCAGTGGTTAATTTAATTTCTCCTCAATGCCTAAATCAATCCAACCAAAGAAAAACACATCCCAGAGAGGGCACACTGGAAAAACTCATCTTGTTTGTGTGTTGCTCTGGCATTTCTACCCGGTACATTTCCAAGAAAATGTGTCAGCTGTCAACAACAAACAGCAGTTAAATCAGCTAAGTACTATCGTACGCGATAACTAACTAAGCACCAAACTAGCTACTTAGGTAACTATTGTAATGTCATGATGTCAGGCGCAGGGGGATATCATACACGCCGATCGATCGATCCCCCAGCAGCCAGAGAAAGCCGTTAAGTAAAAACATTGGGTTTGTCTCATCGCAGGCACCCACAGCTCCCCGAAATTACCCATTATTGCTTAAAGGATGGGAGTGGGACCACACAAATTTACTACTTGTATTCGCACTGACAGTCGCAGTACACGTCTTTGTCCTTCAAGAATGAGATGCTGCTTCCACACTCCTATCTTCGGTCGTTCCTTTCACTTCGGTCCTTCCATCACCACAACTTCTGCGCGGCATGACGCGCATCTAGCTGCTGCGGCCGGCAGCCGCAGAGCAGCTGCAGCAGCTGCAGCAGTGTTTCGACCGCCCGGCGCCCCGCCCCGCGCGCTGGCCCTTGACCACCTTGACCGGCAGCATGCGCCGGAACCACCAACGCATCTGCTTCGCTGCTTTGCAATTGCGACCGGTGTACCATGCGTTGTGCCTGCTACTGCGGCGGGACCAAGTACCCGCCCGCGTATGTAGAGATTTAGCATGCACGAATCTACATGCACTCGCTCGGAGGGGGCCCCCCGCCCGCCCGCGCCGCGCGGGCGGCCCATCATCCAGGAAGGAGCACGGACAGAGAAGGAGCTCGTGGTCGGTTGCGGAGGAGAGCGGCGCGGCGCGCGGCGAGGCATGGGCAGAGTCGGCAGAGGGTCTTGGATCTGAGGACGGGCGATTGCATTGGGAGTCAATGGGCAAGGCGCCAACCGAGTTGCGATGAACCTGTTTAGTAACGTCCAGCGAGCGCAGTGAATCAGTAGCTTCCTGTCGCCTGTCGCTTGGCATTGGTCGCATATCGCCGCCCAACGACCGTCGGCACCGTCGGCGACGAAAGACCGGCCCTGTCTTGGGTTGCCAGCGGTATTTTGGACATCAGTATCAGCATCAGCTCCTTCGATTCGGTGAACTGTAAATCGTGGAGGAAAACACAGATAAAACTGTTTTTGGATAGGTCTGCTCGTCTCCGTGGAGACACGGTCGTCCACGACAGGTCTCAAGATCGTAGTCACAGCATATAGTTGCGAACCGAGCAATGGGGTGCGCATCGTCCACGCCAGTGGAGGCGTCGCCCCCTCCCTTGGCGACCACAATCAAGCCCAAGGGTGCCCAGCCTCAGGTTGGGAGGGAGGCAGAGCGCAAGAGTGTCAGCTCCACGCCGCCATCGACGAATGGCGTCGGTGAGTTGAAAAGCCCGCTGATGATAAGAGTGGGGCTGTGCTGTGCACATTGGAAATCCCTCGCCTGGTGGAGCTCGTTTCTAACATTGCATGTGAACGCGAATACTCTTGGAAACTGACATCATGAAATCGAAACAACTTGGGACCCCGAAAACACTTCAATGGAAAATAAATTACGGGGCATCATCCACCAAACACTCAATTGACGGTGTAGACGCCAAACCCGAATCAGCCCCCGTGCTGCCCTCCCAGCCCGCCAGCGTCCCCGAAAGCCAGTCCGTGTCGTCCAACACCACGAGCAACTCGACGGGCAATCTGTCCGACATGTCCGGCGCTTCGGCATCGATCCTCACGGGACTGGACCTAACCGTCCCGAACAAGCAGCTCGACTCGAGCCACCACAGGCGTAAGAGCAGGCAGAACCTGACCCACGCCGACTCCAAGGTGGGGCTGAATGAGATCATATGCGGGGATCTCAAGAATCCTAACCTGGTCCGCATCGAGTGAGTTGTATAACGTGTTTCGTGGACATTGGACGGGCTCGTGGCTAACCCCAGAAACACTGGATCGCAACGCCTTTTCCTGTGCGCCGGACCGAATGCCTGATTTTCTGAAATATTCAAAGAGTGCCCCTCGGCAAGCCGATCGAGGAGGTGTACGAGGGAGTGCACGACGGAGTGGTCCTTGGTAGTGGCATCTCGGGCATAGTCCGTGAGGTCAAGCATCGGACCACGCAGGTGACTTACGCGGTCAAGTGCCTCGACCTGGCGCTGATAGAAAACGAGGAGGGTCTTCGGCAGCTGAAAGAGGAGATCTACATCATGTGCCAGCTAGTGAGTGGGCATAGAGCGCAGTGGAGTTCGGGCTCGCACCGTTGGCGCAGTTCGTCAAGTCTCAGCTTAATTTCGAGCCGAGAACTCACCCATCTTCTAATATAAATTTCCAGGATCACCCCAACATTGTCCGACTCGAGGAGGTGTACGAGTCCCACTCGGAGATATACCTAGTGCAGGAGGTTTGCAAGGGTGGGGAGCTGTTCGACCGTCTCGACGAGCAGCCCGATTACCACTACACTGAGGCCCAGTGCGCTCGGTTGGTCAAGCAGATGCTGAGCAGCGTCAGGTATATTCACAACAAGGGAATTATTCATAGGTGAGTGCCGGGCGCTGTGGATGAAGTTTTTGCCTTCTCGAACCCACAGTTCAGCTTGTTCGCGTCGTCAATGTAGGGATCTGAAGCTCGAGAACTTTCTGTTCTCAAACATGGACAATAACAGCGAGCTAAAGATGATAGACTTCGGCTTGAGCAAGCACTTCACTTTTGGCGAAGTTCACCACGATGCGGTTGGGACACGTGAGTTTGACGGTTGAACGATGACGCATTATCATACAGGCCCCTCTGAAATTTGCCGACTATCCTAGCGTATACCGTGGCTCCGGAGGTGATCCGTGGGAATTACGACGAGAGGTGCGACGTCTGGGCTATCGGAGTTATTACATACCTCCTGCTTTCTGGAGAGCCCCCCTTTGGCGGATGCGGTGGTCCGGAGACCCTGATTCAGGTCCGTGACAACATACTTCGCGGAGCGTTCGAGTTCGAGCCCGCCGACGTCTGGGAGGATGTCAGTCAGGAGGCGAAGGACTTCATTAAGAGTCTGCTCGTGGTCGACCCGGTGGAAAGACCGACGGCAAGGCAAGCTAAGGAATCAGAATGGCTCAAGATGTGGAGCAAGAAGGAGAACGGGGGACGTGTTAGTTCCATCAATCCCAACGTTGTCAAGGCACTCGTTGGATTCAAGGAGTACTCTGACATGAGGAAACTTCTTTGCGAGGTTCTTAGTTTTACATTACTCCCTGAGCAGATACAGGACCTGCGGAGGGAGTTCGAGAAGTATGATCAGGAGGGCACCGGCGAGATTACATTGAGCACTTTGAAGAAGGTGCTGATCGGCAACGCCAGCACGGGGAGTCTAGGCGGACTGAGCGAGGACGAGGTGGAAGACATCTTCAACGCTATGCGGGTGCGGAAGGGCGAGACGTCGATTCACTGGCATGATTTTATTGCGGCCGGACTGAGCCAGTGTCAGGTGGACGATCGAAATCTTCGCCTGGCATTCGAGAGGCTGGATCCGCAGAGAAATGGGTTTATTACGTTCGATAACGTCAGTGAGTCAGTGCAAAGTGCATCAGATTCGAGCCTTTTGTGTGCTCACGATTTTCTTTACAGTGGATTTGATGGGGAACGAAACGTTTGAGAACGAGGATGATATGATCAAAATGTGGATGGAGTCAATGCAAGACGTCAACTGCAAGACAGCATTAATTACGTACGAGGACTTTGTGCTTCTGATGAAGGGCCAGAAGCGTGAACGAGACAATCGGGCGTTCATAGGGACTGGACAGCTGGGCACGGTGCCTGAAACACTGGACGAGGAAGACGAGGAGCATCTCCCGCTCACGCCGTCTCAATCCGGACCTCCCGGGAAAACCATGCTCCTTGACGACGTAGCTCGAACGAGCGATGTCTCGGCCATCGGTCGTACAGCCACGTCCAGTCCCAAAGTCTCACCAGGCGATAGTCCAAGCCACAAGACCTTTATGCGTTTGGGAAGCAACAGCGCGCCCGCAACGCCGAACTGTGGCCCGAGATACGATACCCGAGCTGAATCCCCAATAAGCATGGACGAGGGTCAGCTAAGGCTATCGTTTACCGGTAATGAACAGTATGATATACCCGAGCTGGATTTGACTCCGCCTCAGACACCCGTGCGTGGCCCAACAGACTACATTACGCCTACGGTCGGCCGGGCGACACTCGACCCCAGCGTGTTGTCAAGGTTGGTGCCCCCCGACCTCGCTCTGCCTGGCATTTTGCCTCGTCCTCCCGCTGCCAACGGCGTGCCAGGGTCTCGTGCTCTGCAGATGTCGCTGGCGCAGCAAGAAATTTACCGGGGCAGGTCGTCAAGTCTCGACGAAAAGGATACCCTCGTGACGGCCGAACGATTTCAACTATTCAAACGGGATTCGCGTCGCGCTCTCGCTATGCCAGAACATTCTTCTGGCCAGTCGGACATCGACAAGGTCATCAATGATCAATCCGAAACTAACCTAGTCGTCAACCGCAAGTTGTATCGAGCCCATCGCGAATTCAGACATGCCGTGACAGAAGCATGTAAGAGGTTCGAGGATGAACAAATGAGGCGCGCCAAGGAAACTCTGAGGGCGAGAGAAAGTGCGAAACAACGACACACGGCAGGCCTCGTCATGCGTCACGGCCAAACCCTCAGCGAGGGTAGTATAAAGACATTCCTCAAGAAGTCGCTTGAGGAACAGCAGAAGAAGGTCGACAAGGCCAATCGACGTGGAGGGCGTGGACGCAGAAGTCGGAAAAAGACAATATCAGACATGTCAGGCATGCTAGGAGGATCTGCGCCACCGTTACCCGTACCCGAGCCCTTGACCAGCTTCACTCGGAAGAGCACTATAGATGCTCCCAGCACCCCCAAGCCAGAGGAGTCTCTGACAGATGTGCCGGGATCAGTGACCCCGAATGAGGCACCAAAGAATACGGCGCTGCGGAATCCTACCAAGCCGGGCGAGTTCATACAAACAAAATACGATCCATTCCAGAGAAAATCGATCTTTGACAACAACTCAAGCCCGGTGTTAGGAGTGAGTTCAATATTCAAGCCTCGGAGTTCGCCAACGCCCCCGCCGTTGATGTTGAATGCGACAGAATAAACGAAGGTACATAGACGTAGCAAAAAAGAGTACAAGATCACATAGGAGTTGTAGGATAGATTAATGTGAAGTATGTACCTGTTTCAGATAATCACTTGGTTGGGAAATAATCTGTCAGGCAGCTCTCGCTATATTCGAAAGGCTCATCCCAAACCTCGCTGGGAGCTTTCTTCATCGCGGACCACAAAATGAATGCGGCCCCACAATTTCGTACCTTCAGGTCTCTTGATAGTCTACTCGACTCCCTGAGGAAGGGCTTATTACCGCGTTTGCCGTAAAGGATCCCATGCACTGGCTGGAGGGTCTTGTCTATAATCCTAGAGACGACCTTGGTCCCGTTGGCGTGGTTCTTGTGTCGCTTAGCTCGTCGAGAACCCAGAGTTTCAGCGGGGCCGGCGTTATCGCCATCCTCGGCCAAGCATGGCTTGCAGCCGCTCATGAATGCGCAGCTTCTGAAATCCGAACACAAGTCACATGAATCCCTAACGTGTTTCACAGGTTTGTCCCGTCCAATCCCTAGAGACAAATTCTCATCATTGTCGCAGCATCGTCGAGGATAGACCCTGTCTATAAACTGCATGTACTTTTCCATCACTTCCCTTCGATTGCGACAGGGGTTCTTCTCCTCACCGTAGAAGTATCGATCTACGTCCCACAAGACCGACGGCCTATCTCTTGCCAGACGGCCGACCATTACGCCTTTCAGATTGGCAGGCGGCAATGGTTCTGGCTCGAGATGAGACCCAGGTGGCAGCTTGTCATACGGAATTTTATTGATATCGTCACCAGATGTAGCTTCGTCGACCCTACCCCTCCCTTCGCTGTCAAAGGAAATATGGCTCCCATAAGCGACACCACGGCAGTGATCCAACGACCTCATCCCACCATTTAAAATAAAGGTACAATTTGGGAAAGCCCGCATGAGGCGATACGCAAAATCATACGATAGTGGCGGGACAGTCCTGTTTGCGGCTGGACTCAGCCCTTGCATGAGCACCTTTCGTGCGTGGAGCGTAAAATGACGACAACCCCCCTCAACTAATCTCTGTATGAAAGCTGACATATATTCAAAACTATCACACTCGTCCACTCCAGTCCGCGTTTTGACTGAAACCGGAAACTCCTTGGAGCTCATGACCATCGATCTCACCACGCTCACTGCTGTGTCTTGGTCTTAACGAGAAGAGAAGTTTTCAGCGCGTTCGAGCTTCGCTTTGAGGACACCTGTCAACCACACACCTTTCATCAAAGCCGCGCCAAAACACTTGCCCTTCACTCGATCGGAGGGACATTCCGCGTTCAAGTTCACCTCATCATAACCACATTCTCGGGCAACCCTCGACGCGAAATATGCCTCCCTATGATTATTCGTGCCTATCTGGCAAATCGTCGGACGCGGATCCACGCCATCATTAAAATCGAACCAACCGCAGTATCTAGAGAGTTCCTCCGTCAATTCAAAGTCTGATTCGTCATGCGCCTGCGGCTCCTCGCTTGATGAGCTTCCTCTAGCTCTGTCGCGAAGATGCTGCCCACTTCTGTAGTAGAGTGTCTCCGCGACTACCATCTTTGTGAAAGGCGACGATGATTTGAGCAAGAGAATTGACGGTGGACACGAAGCAGTCATCGCATCAACTCACCTGGTTCCATATCACGGCGCGCTTCGTAAGAAGGCGAATGAAGTACCGAAACTCGATGGTAGAGACGTCGATCATGGGCGCGATGTGAAGCTCTTTCTCGCCGAGCCGGGGCTTGGCTCCTTCGCCCGCATCACCTTCTCGTGTCGATGATTGGGCTCCGGCCGCATCATCTCCGCGTCCATGGCCATCATCCTTTGTAGGTACGCCCGCCCGGCCCACCATCGTTTCCGGCGAGGTTTGTTCGGCAGTCGTCAACCTCCTGTGACGCTGCCCTCGCTCTTACAGCCAGACAAGCCGGACTGCCGGACCCCTGCAATAGGTTTCCGGTGACGAGCGACGATGCCGCGCCCGAAGGGTATTCGTCCGCATCCCTCTGCGATGGATTCGGGAGTACGCCTAGAGGTACGCACGCCCGCGCCGTGCTACGATATCGCTAATCGTCCATGCCTTGTTCGTACCTCATAAAGAGTTAACCCTTGGTGCGCCCCTAATACCAAGAGCAAGTACGGCGAGAGTAGAGGAGCGAAGTCCGTGGGCCGAGCGAGAAGGCCGAGAAGTCAGTAGATCAAGATAAGTAGTCGGCCAGAAAGACATCCTGCTGATCGGTCGGACTGGGGGGCGGGAAAGACGTCCTCCATCATCTCCGTTGCCTCGTCGTCTGATTTTGGGTCCTCAGCATTCTCGGCTTCTCAGTTACAATTCCAAAAGCCACTTTCGGACCTGACACAGGGGCTCGCCGCCGACACCACCATACCACCGCCAACACACGCACGACGGGGAGGAGAAAATGGCCACGTCCTTCTTCCGCAGGCGTCGCAGCAACCGGCATGCGGCCGTGGCGGCCTCCGTCGTGCCCCCCGCGCCGTCCCGGCCCGCCCCCCCCGTCGTGGCGATCGCGACGGCCGAGCCCCTCCGCGCCGAGGACCTGCCCCCCCAGACCGCCGTCCCGGCCAGGCCGGTGCCTCACGTCGAGACGCGGCCGTTCCAGTACACGTGCCACGCGTGCCGGATGCCGATATCGAGGGCGGAGGGACACGTCCACACGAGGAGGCCGCTCAGCGGGGAGAGGCGGTATCACAGGCAGGTAGGTGTGGACCCGTGGCGGGGTGGTCGGTCCCATCCAAAGGAAGACACGGAGTACCAATGAGCAGGGTCGGTACATTGTGCGAAGGCAGAGTTCGGGCTCGCCTGTTCCGAAATGGTGGTCTGACTGAACATACGCCAGAGGTGGGAGTCAGGCATTTGTGTGTGTTTTCAACTCTAACTTCCGATTGGCTGAATGGCTGCCTTTACACAGTGCTTCACGTGCCATCACTGCGGACTCGCCATCGACCCATCAGTCGACTCGTTTTGCTATTCCAAGCGCAAAGCCACCGGCAACAATGGGGGGAATGGTCATTCAGGAGAGGCTGAATACCCGTTTCACAGGAAATGTTACAGCGAGCACTTTGGATGGGTCTGCGTCGTCTGCGACGAGCCTCTTCCCATGGTGTCGAAGTCCAGCGCCGGGAAGAGGTCAACCAAGGTTGAGTTTTTGAAACACCCCTTCTTCGATACCGAGAGGATGTGCCCGCGCCACGTCCAGTCCTCGTCCAGCAACAGCAACACGAGGGTGACGCTGCTGTCCGACACGCAGCGCACCACGATGAGCGAAGAGTGCATGGGCGACATCCGGCGCTGCGCGGGGTGCCACCGCTTTGAGCCACGTGCGCCGGCCAAGCGGTTCATCGATATCAACGACAACGGCCGGTGTGTCTGCCTGGCCTGCTGCCGGACCGTCGTCACGACGAACGAGGACGCCAGTCCCCTCTGGGACAAGGTCCTCGACTTCTTCGAGGGTCCACTCGGCCTCATAACGAGCGAGGCCAGCGCGCCCGGGGGAGTGACTAGGAGGCAGCTCAAGGACATTCCCGTTCTGATTGTGGGCCACGAGGCGCTGAACGAGAATATATCGAAGCAGCCCGGATCAAACCACGCGGGGAGTACCCTGATGACTCGGGGGCTGTGCTTGAGCGAGCACCGAAGGGGTGGGCGGCGGGGTAAACAGGGGACTGGTGACGTGGAAGTTACGGCCGTGCTTTGCCTCAGTGGTCTGCCATCCGATCTTACTGCCAGCATACTGGCCCATGGTGAGCAGAAGGAATTGAGTTGCAATCCGAAAGCGATCGAGCTGGTATTTGAGCTGATAACCGTCTTCTTTGCTTATAATATCAACAGAGGCGACGCACGCGTGGATAAAATTGCACCCAAACTTCCCGTACAATGACCCACTGCCCCTCAAGGTCGAGGAGGGCCTTGCGCAGCTGGTGGCATTTCTATTTCTTAACGACGGCCTTGATGCGATTGTGGAGGAGACGCCGACGAGTGCAGATGGCGAAGATAGCAACGGGAGCGATTCGATCCCCACCAACGCCAGACTCCGCCAGTATTTCCGCTTCTGCATCGAGACAGACGAGGGTGTGTACGGGGAGGGGTTCAGACTCGCGGCGCGAGGGTACGCTAGCATGGGGATCCAGGAGTTGCTATACTACGTCGCGTTGCACAGAGACTTTCCACCCCTTTGAACTAGCCTGGACTGCTTGTCTTTTGTGCCTTCTTTTGCATTTAATCAAAATTTGTACTTAAATTATACATTCGCTTGGATGCTGAATACCTTTGCTTTGGGATTACTGAACCAAGTGCTCACACTCTTTCCCATTTTTTACCTACTAGCATCCTTGTTGGGCCCGTCTCTTTTGCACTGCATGTTTCACAACTATAATTCACGTTGCCTGTGCACATCTGATTGAACTTGAAACTTAATCACTGTGTTGAGCAGGTCTTTTATAATTATCTGCCTAAGTACCTACCTTTGTGGTGTAAATGGTAGGATTGAAGTCGTGGAAGCGTCACAGAGTAAAACAAATCATTGTCATGTCTTACTTGCATGACAACCCCCCTGCACTTGACATCACTGCCTGCTGCTTGACAGCTCTGGTGTTTAGCACTTGACATGGAACCTGTATCAGATCTCTGATGACTTGCTTGTGTCTTATGATCATAAATAAAATCCGACCTCAACCCCATGCTAGAGGGATCAGCTCAGCTTTACTTATTATGCCACAAACCAACATTTGCAAATGGACACAAAGGACAGAAAAGTCTGATGTACAAGTTTGTCATATAGAGATCCCTAGGTACCTACATTATGTACAACCCTCCACCTCTAGAAGTATAGCTTTGGCCACGCGTGCATCCTCTTGAGCTACCCTCAGAGAATACTTAATAGCCCCTCGGCACTTCTCTCTATACACCTGGGCCAACATGGACTGGTCTAATGCGAAGTCAAGAAAATCTCCGGTCTGGGAGTCATTCTTGTGCACCCTATCAAGTGATTGGTTCAAAAGCTGCTCCTTTTGAGACTGACAGATTGCATCGTTGGTATCACGCAGTCGAGTCGCCCTCTCTCTGCATCGCTCGACGCTTGTGAGATGCTCAAGGCCACGTAGTGAGTCTGACCCGAAATTGACTGAGAATCTGGTTGTTTCCTCGACGGTGGGCGGAAACTTTGTTTGTTTCCTCGACACTAATCGAAGGATTAAGTGGCGCTTGCACATCATCTTCGCGGATGTCTTGAACTCGGCGAGCTCTTTGTTGGGTATCCACCTTCGCTCCTTGTCATCTGGGTCCGCTGGGGGCAGGTATCGAACACGGACGACTTTTTCGAAACTGACTTCGCGCCTCGCTCGCTTAGCGGTCGGAGCTGTAAATGTCGGAGGATCGAAGGTAATCCTACTTCTTTTGGTAACTTCGTGGTAGGGACCACATACTTTTCGTCTCTGGTGGTTGTCTTGAAATCCTGATACCGTTGCGGGAATTGCAGGAAACCCCGTTGCTGAGAGTAGTGGAGGATTGGGACTGCGCATCGCTGTGATGGTTCCGATAGGTGTCAGTGTTATTTGAGTGTTCGCGATTGGAACCATCTCCTCATCCAGGCAGGAGGAGTGTGTCGGTGAGCGAGAGAAGAATGAGCTCTGCTCCGGCCGGGCTCGCTCCGTCAAAAAAAATGATGAGGCAAAATAATAAATACAAACACTGACTAGATAGACTCTACTACGACGTGCTCTCTAGCTACGATCGTAGCAGTGCTATGCAGGTAATGCTTCTGTTACGTTGTTGAAGTACCGTAGCCGTTGTTGCATGGCTACATACGTAATAATAACAACGCTGGGCAGGGTATGATGAGATCCCTACCTATCTTCAAATTGAGCTTCAATTTAAATTCGGGATCGGACTGGATCGTACAATGTGCGAGCAAGCTTGCTTACGTTGAAAAAAGGTGGTCGTGGTCGACGCTCCAAAACCATACGCCGCGTGCAGTCAGGCGGGGGCCCGCGCCCTTGGGCCAGCTGATCGCCCATTTACCCTTCGAACGTACTTGGAAGAAGATTTGGGGTGCCCCCTCCGGTTTGGA
>JAAMXK010003633.1:0-13525 GCA_019693575.1 Thalassiosira oceanica | reverse complement strand
TCCGTCAAGTTCACTAGGGACTCCGTAGTCCCGGGTCGTCTCGTCCCACAAAGGAGAATGCTGAGAATGAGTGGAAAAAAGCAAGCCCATGCTGAGAATGAGCTGAGAATGAGATGAGAGGAGTCCTTGCAGTCCTATCGTTCGAGCCGGCCGCAACAAACTAGACGGCGCGGGGGCACCAAAAGCAACCAGGAATTTTTAATTTTTATGCCGCACCTCTTCTCTGCTGTGCCCGTCGACACCATGCCGCATGTCCACTGCCATCGACTTGCCGCACTGTCAGGCCGCGCACTGTCACCAAGTTGTCCACATCCGCCATGCCATCCATCGCCACTGCCCGTTTCATGCGGAGATTCGAACCCTCAAGAAATGACGTCATGTTCAAGCCCGCCTAGAGCTAGCTAGCAATCCTGCCATCTCTCTAGGTACCTACCTTAGACAATGATGGACTACGACCAAGCCGTCCCTGTCCACTGCCTCTTGACCTCGTCACTGAGCAAGCCGTCACCGTCCACGCCAGCCGTTACCTGGCTTAGCCAGATAGTAGCCAAGCCTTTGACTCGGTGTGTGACTTTGTATCTTGACATGACAAGTTTGAGTGGTGGTGGTGAGTGAGTGAATGACGGAGCCTCGGACTCGGTCGGTAACCACGTGGGTCAACGTGAGTGAGTGAGTGAGTGAGTGAGTGAGTGAGTGAGTGAGTGAGTGAGTGAGTGAGTGAGTGAGTGAGTGAGTGAGTGAGTGAGTGAGTGAGTGAGTGAGTGAGTGACAATTAATCTCGTGGGGAACCAGGCAACTTCCTGGTTGTAAAGCACTACAATACGTAGTAGTTTAGACATTAAACCGGCGACAGTTGTTTTCCACAAACGTCGTACGACCTTCTGGGTGGGCCTTTCTTTTCCTAACCGCGCCGCTATGTACGTAGAATGATCACTTCATGGCCAAAAATCGCTGATCTTTGCACCTGAAGATGTTATTGAAGGAATCCATCCACGCCGAAGCGGGGCACTGCGTTGGAATCACCTGATTTCGCACATTGTAGCCCTTGTCTTCGGAGCATTTGGGCGCCGTTGAATCGGGGAGAGATCGTGGTCCAAAGTCGGTTGGTCGGCTGTCGGGCGAGCTACATAGGAAGATAGATAGTCGATCTTTGCACCTCACAATGACGATGAAGGAATCCGCCTACGCCGGAGAGGGGCACAGTGCCGGAATGACTGGATTGTGTAGATTGTAGCCTATGCCTCCGGTTCCTCCGTAGACCGCCGCATTGGGGAGAGATGAAGGTGCAAAGATCGGCGGGTCGACCATCTCGACCTACGATAGTCAAGATAGGTAGTCGATCTTTGCACCTGACGATGATGACGAAGGAATCTACCTATGCCAGAGCGGGGGGCAGTGTCGGAATGCTCCGATTCCGGAGACGGTGGCACATGCCTTCGGGAATTCCGTAGACCGCCGCATTGGGGAGGAATCGTCCTCGAAAGCCAACAGTGTCGATTCGGCGAGCGCGAATCGTCGAGGTAGATAGTAGACCTTGAAGCAAGGAAAGCTCGGCTTTCCGACGGCCGCCGGAGACCACCGGCGGCTCGAAATGAACGTCGAGACAAAGCGCTTGCAATCAAGTGGCGGCGGCTCCGATACGGGCCCGTTATCATCCCCAACGGGGCCAAAAGGTGCCTCGGCGAGGGTGTTTTGTTTGTATGTATGGTAGGAAGTGATCGCGAGTGGCGCGGTCAGGAAAAAAAAGCCCCGGGTTGCACCAATCGATTCAGGGTTTGATTCCGCGTTAGAGAGAAGTCTTCATAAACTTCTGGAATGCATTCGGGGACCAATTGATGCCATCCCAATTGATCGCCCTGTGAGCTACTTATTGTAGTAGTTTTTCTTCACTACGATAGCTAGCGATTTCTCTAGCTAGAACGAGCTCAAAGCCGTTCGAGCAGAAGCCGGCCGAAACACAGAAGCCTCCGATGGATTCACCTCCATTGCATAAACCGACGACCTCGGTGGACGCCGACGCTTGGCATGATCATCGATAGGGTGCTCCTGCTGGTGACTCTGCCCCTGGCTAAGCGCTCCGGGCCTCGGGGGCCATTTGCGAGACCGTCAACGTTGAGGGCCGGCGACGCCGTAATATGGCCGTCGTGCGACGTGGTCGAACTCGGGCTGTACGGCTCCGGAGGACGGGGCGTCGGTCGCCGCATTGATACCACACCTTGGTTCCGTGCCGCTTGGATGGGCAAGTTCATCCGATATGAGGTCGACGGGGCGCTGCAGAAGTGGTGCAGTTTTCACACAACGAATGGGGGAGGAAATGGGCATCTTCGAGACGAACGACCATACAGACAAGCAAGCGAGGCCAAGAGTGATCGAGTACAAACATGGAGGGAAGGGGTGCCGAATATCGCCCTCGGAAACGCCGCCGATCCTGCTCGAATAGCCGTGCTACGGTCTGGCGGCAACGTCTCCGGATAGAGGTTGTAGCTCCGTGACGAAGCGAAAACAAGTCGGGGCTCGACGAAAGTCATGGCACCGCTCCGCAATAGCATAAAGATGAATAGATGCCCGTTATCCTATTGCCAATGTCCTTACATTGCCGGTGCTACCCGATAGTCGACCAGATTTCGCCCACCGCGCGCCCAACACACCAGAGCGAGTGTCCCGGAGTGCCCCGAAGCCGGAGTTCTACCGGTCCGGTCACGACGCACCGACACAGATAGTCGGCCGACACCCTCCCGAACGATATCACGTCGTCGGAATGGTCTCTTATCCATCAATATGATGACATTGTTGTTGTCGATTGGAAATCTACTACTTATTGTAGTACGTACTACCTACTACAATAAGTAGTACTTTTTGCGCCGCGCCCGAACGATACATACTACGTACAAAGCTAGCTAGCTAGCTGCCTCTGGAGGATCGAAATGCAACAATCAGCACCACGAGGGACCGCGGCCCCCCGGCTAAAGAGCATCCCTAAACCCTCGCTCGACGACCCGCCTTGAAAAACACCCGCTCCTGCGCCACCCGGTCCCTCTCGCTGCTCCTCACGATCACCGCGAAGACGGTCCACGCCGACGGGGGAAAAGGCGGCGACCGGGATGCAAATCATGGACAAAGCGGGCGCCGCGGGCTGGGCATCCTTCTTCATGTGCTGGTTTGAGGGCGGCAGCGGGGGGATCCTCCGCCACACGTCTTCCCGGGCCGGGCGGGAAGGCTACCCGGCGGGCCGTCCCCTGCTGGGGATGTCCCCGGGGGAAGGGACGCCGCCGCAGATCCCGGCCTCAGCGCGAATGAAGGGCTTCTTCGACAAAACCACACCCTTGGGGGAAGGTGACAAAATAGTGACCAACATATCAAAGGGGCTGAAACCAAGACTGAAGCAACTAAGCTTTTTGTATTTTGAGACCCTAAAGGTTGAGCTCATCTTCAACCAACCTCTACAGGTCAAGTCTCTCAAGGATCTCATTGGTTGCAGTGACACCGATCAAACTGATGGGGGTGATGGGTGGATGGTGTTGTATCATATTCTAGTACATCTCAATTCAACATGCCATTTAATTTGTTAAAACACAAGGTGCTTGCTCAAACTTGGACTTGACACTTGGTTACTGAGATGGACGTGAAGGCGGTCTACTCACAGAATATTAGTAGGGGCTCTAGCTAGGCCGAATTTTGGTCAAATTTCAAAGTCCATGAATGGAAAGTTTTTTGTAGACATAGGTGTAGTGACTTGTCTGAAAATTTTCATGGTCATAAAGGCTCCACAACCCCCCCCCTTGGGTCCCGAAAGCAACTGAACACCCGATTTGACACATGACTCTACTAGTGACTGACCTTTTTTGGACCTTTTGGGCCATTGATGCCCTTATAGGATTAGATAGGATTATGATGTGAAAGGTCAAAGGTGGTCAATAAGCATCATAATTTCACTTTTAAGGATCGACCTTGCATCTCTCTCAAAAGCCTCGCGGCGTGTCTGATGGTGCTCTTCTCTGAGGCTTATCTCGTTGTGGAGCTTGGTTAGAAGCTTCCTTGTTTCGTTGCCCTCGATCCGTGTGACAGCATTGTTTGTCTCAATTCGGACTTTAACTTGTCCAACAACCTAGCGGTGCAACTGGGGGCGGGCGAGCAAGTGACAAGGATAATGCCAGGAATACATTTCGGAAGTTGTCGGACACAACCATTGGAGGGATAGCAGTCACCACGGAACAATGTCGCTGTCTCGAGACGGTAAAACACAGTCTTGGAGACAGGCTTCCGCCAAACCTTGTCGCCGAGCTGGATTTGGCTATAAAATTGAACGGGCTACTTGAAAGGTCAAACGCCTCACTGCTTTCATACTTTGAACAATGCCGAGATAAGTGCCTTGACTTGAGCAACGACGACATACAAGAAATAATGTCAGAGTCAACTGAGAAGACGGTTCTTACATGGCCAAATTGCTTGGCACAGTGGAGCTCCCTTCCTCCGGCCGGAGCCATGGGGAAGAACAGCTGCGTGAAAAGCCGTCAAGGGAGACCAGCCTAGTGTCTTCTTCCGTGGCCAAGGGACTCTCCCAGGCAAGTCTGTCGCCACTTGGGGCCAATCCATTGGTTGCTAGTTCATTGGCAACTCATCAGGGCCATGGCAGTGGTGAGGACAGTGGAGATGAAGACATGATTCCCCTTGGCGGAGAGTCAACAAGATCAGACGATGATGAACGAACTGTGATGAACTAATTGTTGAATGGTTGAACCTTGCGCTGCAAATAGAAAACAATTTGTCGTCACATCAGGTCATGATGGAACAGGTTCAGATCTACTGGGTGACATTCCGGCGTCTGCGGGAGTTCCTTTGCTCGGGGACTCCACAACTCTCGAACATTCCTGCCCTTGCGACGAATCTCCTGATTGTTCTACAAACCATACCTCAGACTCGAAGTCAATTTGCAAACTTGGACCGCGGCACGGCAAAGATGCCCGTAGACCGCGCCTCAACAGAGGACAAGGAGTCGCCCGCTTTTGACATGGATACATCGATAGCAAACATTCTCTCTGATCTGAAAGGCGCTGGTGACAATTTGGATGACCAGAACTAGACCACGGCAGTTCATTCACTTGTCGATTTGTCGCCCTTTGATCAAACGGTTCAGGCCATGCGCCGGCTTGATTCTTCTGCTACAACTACTTCAACGGCTACCTCGGCCACACGAAAAGAAGTAAAACTACTTCGGGATCGCATTGTATACACATGTCAGATTCGCCATTTGGTCACAAATATACTCCACATGGCCTTGTGGGTTAAGTTTGTTTCGTTTGCTTCGAACTTGTCAATGGATCTTTTGTTTGGGGGAAAGTACACGGAGAAGGAAGAGAAATTGAAACTTCTCCAACCAGCTCAGGAGCTTTGGAACCTCGTCCTAAAGGCGTGTGATGTTTTGGCGGCGAATATCCCGTTTTGACTGCTGTGCCAGGTATTTTTGACGCCTGCGAGACTCCAAACGGGATGTTCGACGCCACGGGCTAGCTCCAAACGGGTTGTTCGACGCCCGTGCGACTCAAAAGGCAGGCCCGCGCGCAGCACATCTGCTGTCTGCGCGCCGTGCCTCCGGCAGCAGTGGGGGACTGTAGGACTAACTACATATTCCTACATCCCCCTTTTGACCATCTTTATGGAAGACCATGGCGGTTTCTATCGCCCTGGATGGCGTCATATTGTTGTCGACACGCGCCATGTTGTCGTCGACACGTCGGAATGAGTATAGAAGCACCCCCCGGGAGGACCCTCCCCGCTTGTCGCGTTCAAAATGGCCCAACAGAAGAAGCACAGGGCTTCGACTGCCCCCGTAAATACACCGCGCTCGGTCTCCAAACACTGTCAACAGACCGCTGTCTCCCAGAGGCCTCCCCTTTTTGTAGTGAGCCCCCCCGCTCGAGCGTGTAGTGCCTGATTGTTTGATTGGTTGTTAATAATTAACAACTGCCGCTGAGGAGGACGAGGGACGGCGCCGAAGGGACGATGGGTATGCTGTCCGGACATGGCGGTCTGGCTCGTCTGGCCCGCGGGCCTTGTGAGCGCCTGCAACTCGCGATGGCCCGACGCGACCTGAGCGGCGCCGGAGAAGGACGCTGGTGCCGTTAGGCGATAGGCTCGCGGGCCTGAGCGACAGTATGCGGGCAGTATGCGGGCCACGTGACCTGTGGGCGCCGCGGTCTCCCGTCGTATTCGACGCGTTCGAGTGCTTGAGTTCCCATGTTGGCACGAACAAGAACGAGTGAATCTGAATTGAAGAGTCAGGCAGATTCAGGCCGAGGAGCCCCAGAGTGGACTCTCCATCCCCGCCTGAGGAGCAGGGCCTCCGCGACTAGTCTACATCGCCGCTCGCGCTCTTCGAGGAGAGTGAGGAGAGTGGGCGTGGGTGGCGTTCGAGAGCTACCGACAGGGTGATGAGGAAGGCCAACAAATCCACAAGGCGCCACCCCGCGAGGTCTAGACGTCACCAGAAGACCGCAATGAAGACACCTAGAAGAAGACCTTGATCCAGAGCTCGAAGAGTTGCTGATCAAGGCGCTCGTGGACTTGACAGGGCACGGGAAGACACACGACGAGGCCCTGGAGGAGCAGGCTACCAGAGCGAAGGCACAGTGGACGAACTGGCGGCGGGCAAGTTTTCATAAGCAGAGTAAGGACCTCATACACACGAGGATAGCTAGGCTTGAGGGTTCTCAATATCTGATCTCAAGCCCTCAAGCCGACGCGATCACCTCCCGCCTTGACCTGAGGATAGCCTTGACCCGAGGATAGCATCGACTCGATCACCTCCCCCGCCTTGACCCACCTCCCTTGACCCACCTCCCGACCCACCTCCCGTGCCCTTGACCCCGTGCCGACGATGTAGTCATCTCAGTCATCTCTGCAACTCTGCTGTTGATTGTCGCATCTAGGACTAGGGTGCTCTCGAGACATATCATCATTATCTCCTGAAGGTCCAGATTCAACTTCGTAACAGCAACATGGATACACTTGCCTCGGATACACTTGCCTTGGATACACTTGCCTCGCCAACCACAGTCCATCCTCACTCTTCCCCATCCCCATCCTCGCACTTCCCGACGCGCCCAAGGAGAGGTCGAGGGGAGGTCGCGCTCGAGGGGAGGTCGCTTGGCTGGACGAAAGGGCGTCCTTTGGACGAAAGGGCGTCCTTCGGGCCGGGAAGTCTCCTCACCTCCGGAACTCGCCCTCTGCTTTCTGTCGTCTTCAGCTCTTTCTCCCAGTCCGTTGTGCCCCTGGCGCAGCGGCACTGTTGCTCAAGCGTGGCCGCCCTCCCCCTTCCCTGACGCGCTCCGAGGGGAGGTCGCTGGGCTCGGCTCCTTTGGACTCACGCTGGGACGTCGTTCGCCTCCGGACTCGCCCTCGTCTTTTTTTGCTCCTTCTCCCGGCGGCGATCTTGGTCAAAACCCATCGCTTGACATGATATGATGATCCAAGAACACTTATCTACTCTGTAAACTCTCAGTGAGCTGACTACGATACAGCTCTGGCTAGCTAGAGCCAGCTGGGCCAGCTGCTCTGGCATAGCCCTTTGCCTTGGGGGACCCTTACATGCAGCCCATGCTGTGTGCGTCCATGCAATTTGCAATTAAGGAACTCAGAGGTTAACCTCCAGTTGCCATTCTAGTGCCTTGGGGGACCCTTACCTGCAGGCGTTGTTACATGCCCATGCCGTGTGCGTCCATGCAATTAAGGAACTCGGAGGTTAACCTGCCGAGGAGGTAGCTACGCTTAGGAGGTAGCAGCTACCGGTGGTGGTGGGTGGGTGTGGAGTGGTTTTGTAAGCTGCCACTGGAAATTCGCTCGTCTGTGAGTCGAGGGAGGCTGGCCAATTCTTCAGCCGTTCGTTTGCCCAATGCTCCCTTCATCTCGATATATTCGACGGCTATTAAGTACATGGAGGCCGAGCTGCTTGAGAACATCTAGCCCAAGCGTGAAAGATTCGTGAAATTTTTCCGCCGACTGACAAGCTATAATCTTGATCTCGTAGGCTCTGAACTTTTCCATGACCGTCAAGTCTGGTCGACTCAGCACCTCGCCTAACAGAACTTCCATTGTACTGATATCACCAGTCCTATGCCAAACAAGCGCCTTCGCTGTATAGCTGTAGAGATAGCGGTTTGTCGGTCTCCCACCCGTTTGGTCCAATCTGCTTCCGACCGAAGGCCAAGTACTCAGCCGCAGTGACGTACTGACCAGGATGGTCTGCCGCCTTCAGACCCACCAGAAGATTGGCCTTTAAAGTGCTATTTGCCTTTATCGTTGTCTCTAACAAATTCATCTCTTGTGGCACACCCGGCACCATGATTGAAGGAGTCGGTATGTAATACAGTGGTGCTGTAATCTCGCTCACAACTCCAATACTCTTTGCCGCGTTTCTGGCCACTCCTCCCGCGGTAGGTTTATCAGAGGATCGCAGCCCTATCGTATCATATGCAGTGCTGTCTGATTCTGATTCACTACATTTTTCTTCCAGTGAGCCTTCGTCGTGAGCAGCTGTAGTATGCGTTCCTGGGGTATGGATCGACCAAGAGGACTCGTGTGACTCTGCTAGTCTGGAGACCATCGATGCAATGAGATGTACCTCGGGCCCATTGCTTTCAATTGACACAGACTTGGACTGTGCATGTGACGAAGCGCAGTCCGTGGCTGCTGATTGGATGGACTTCATTGAAAGCGACCAACTCGCTGATGCGTCATTGCGGATACTAGAGGATCTAGATGAGCCGCCCATCGTTGCTGCGGAGGCGAGCCCGAGCTCGATCGTTGTCGAGTGTGCGCGTGTGGGAGAAGAGAAGTAGTGTTGAAGGTGGACGTGTGGCTGTGTGTTGTGTGGATCCAAGAACCCTTCTCCTTCCAAATTTGTGTGCGGGCGCAGTCGCTTTTTCGGCGTGAAAAACGATCGAACCTGAAACGCGACGCCGCGGGAGTCGCGGGAGCGCTGCAAACAGAAGATTTCAACAAGCCGAGAGGCCATCCAGTCACGTGATCCAGTGCCCCAATCCTCAAGGACACCTATCACTGGTGTTTAATTTGCTCAGTGTCACCTAGGATATAAGGTACTCTATAAATTAATTAATTATCACTGGTGTTCAGATCCAACGGATCAGGGCATATGCAGCGACGAACTACTCGATTGTGGGCATGGTCGTACGCCTGTCTCTGGTTGGACTAACTTGGTGGCGTGGCTTCACGCCTCTTCACACGCGGCTCGTGGCGTCGTGGCGGCTCCTCAACAATCAAAACAGATGAGCTACATTCCAACCCAACAAAAGTCTTATCTCACCACTGCACTTAGGGCCTCGACAAGGATGCGAATAGGTGGAGATCAATAGTGTAAAGATAAACTCTGTATGTTGAAAAGTCTCTAGTTTTGCCCTCTTACATCGCTACGGCAATCCAAAAGACATCCAACACACCCTCTCAAAAAAAGGTTGTCAAGGTACCGCTTCCGTGTGTCGGCCCGTGTTGAAATTAAGGGTGGTGTGGCTTGTCCCTTTCAAGGCCTCAAAAGTGGCTAGTGACTTACCTGCAGTCTGATATTAAAGACCATTCATTGACAGGCTGACTCTCTTGAATCCCGTGTGTAGAGAGAAGATCACCTCGAGTCGCTGAAAAAGTAGTCTGACTCATTTAGGCCACTGCTGCGCGCACAATGTTCGAATAATTCATTTTTCCTTGAATTGCACATTGGTCTATGATGAGAGGTAGCTGGTAGTCGTCCCCCATACAGCAGGATGGCCGGCCCACTTCTCCTCCAAGTTCTGCTAGCCGAAGTACACTGGCGGATATTTCTTCAAAATGATAGTTATCAGGAGCCTACACAATAATAATAATAAAGGAGCCTACACAGCCGAGTATCATGGCCCCGAAAAGCACAAATTGCCCTGATAAGCAATGAGAGATAGGATCAAGCAACTTGTGAATATCGGAAAATGTTGCAAAAGGTCCATTCTTGAAAAGTAAGAAGGATAAGAGAAAGAAATGAGCAAATGTAGCACAACTGAAAATTGAATTTTATGTCGATTGTCGTAATTTCCAGTCACTAATGGCTACCACACTATGAACAATGTTGCAGCCTGTTCAGGCCCCTAATGAACAAAGAGGATTCAAACAATCTCAGTTCCATCAAACTGCAGCTGTGGTGTCTTATAAGATGGTAGGCCCGTCTCGCTGCAGCACTGCCCTGGATTGCAACACTGCCCTGCCTCGTAATCGGCCGTGTGCCTAGCCATCTGCATGACCGTGCAGGGCTGGCAAAATGTGGCGCAGCAGCAGTCCTCAAACCCGTGGCAGCACGGCTCAGACATCACATTGGTCATTCCGCTACGCTCGCGGATGTGCCGACGGGTCTTGTAAATGACATAAATCGGAAACACAATCTCCGCAACCCTCAATGCCAAGAGAACCGCCAATATTACCTTGCCTGCAGTGGTGTCGGAATCAATAGGCATTGGATATATGCTCATCCAGATAGCCCAGGAAATGAAATAAATCGGAAACATAATCTCCAAAATCGTAAACACTGCCCCCAATGCCAAGAAAACTGTCCAAAATATTACCTCAAGGTAGGGATCAATGTTTTCGGAATCAAAATGAAATGAATATATTGGATATATGTTTATCCAGATAGCCCAGACCAGGATGGCAATAGTTATGCCGAGGAGAATCTTAAACGGCGAGTGATCGCCAGGATTGGCCCTCCCACCGAGCCAATTCAGCCCCAAGCGGTTCTGAACCTGTCCTAGGAGGGCTGGGAAATGATGTTCAGAGAGTTTTCAAATTCGCGTGATGATTGTGATGGCTTGACAGGCAGACCTACCAAGGCGACAAAAGCTGAAATTGAAGAGACATTCAAAAGGGGGATTGGTCAGCAAACCGTATTACATACTGGCGTGCAACAGAGCATATCGGAAATCAACAAATGATGCCTACCATCCCATCCACAGCGCGGGATGACAACACCCGAACGTGAGGCAGTCGCAAAGGCCATCCTTCCACCGTCGACTAGACGGTTCCCAAGGCACGAATGGAGTGCTGAAGGTCTGGCCGCGACTGACCCCTCCCACTGGAACCGTCACGCTGAAGGTCTGGCCGTTCTCAACGGCGTCGAAGACGTACCCCTCCGGGAGATCCGAGGGGGCTACTACCTCCACCATTGGGAGAGGAGGGAGCTCACTCGCCATGTAGACCGGTTCGTTGACGTCATAGCCTTGGAGCACCTGATCCTCTGGCACCAAACTCGCCTGCGGCAGGCTCTCATCGCATTGGCCCCGCACGAGCGCGGTACAGTTGGCCCCAAGCTGCCTTGATCCCTGCAGCCCTGTCCCTGCCGCTGTCCCTCCGCTTCCCGGCACCAACACCTGGCTCTCCAGCACAGGACTCTCCCTGGGAAGGCGCCGACGGGAGGTCCCGAGCAGCCTTGGTCCCTGTGGCTCGGCCCTGACGCCCCCCGGCTCTCCCACCAGCGCCGGGGAGAGGGGCGGCGGCGTCGCGCCCATCGCGTTCCTTCCTCTCTTGGCCAGGCTGTCGTCGAACTCATGAGGGAAACATGGCGGCGGGCCGGGCAAGCCGTCGTGCCGCTGGGGTCCCTCTAAGTCGTCCCCCCCCCCTTTAGCCAGACTGTCGTCAAACTCGTGCGAAAAAAACGGCTGCGGGCCGGGCGGGCCAACGTGCAGTTGGGGTCCCTTCGATTCTTTCTCGTGGTCGGCGACCTGCCACACGGGGATCGGGGGGTCGTCGTCGTCGTCGGGTATGGCGCGAATCGTTGACGCCGTCGCGCCATTTTGGGGGACCTCCTGCAATAGAGGTGTAGCAGTACTGTCGCCGGCGTTCGTGCCGCCCCCGGTCTCTTGGGCTGATACACCTCTGGGCGCGAAAGGCGGCCGCGGGGGCGAGGCCGTGCCATCCGCGTGGCCGTGGCCGTCCTCTGGGCTCGTCGACTCCGATGCCATTTGCGCTCGCCGTCTCTCGGGACTTCTGACTGGGTCTCTAGCTTCTGTTCCTTGTTGTGTAGCTTGATGCTACTTGGCGCCCTGTGGACTCGAGGATAGCTGTTCGGCAACGTCGGCAAGAGTAGACTGAGAGGACCTCTCCCCTCCCACCCCATCCATCCACGTACTACTCCGGAATCTGTGTCCGTGGGGCAATGATGTGTTTTACGATTACGGCTGAGACACATGACGCCTGAAATGAACAAGACCAAGGGCAAGGGATGACCGCCGACCTCCGCAACCCCGGGCTCGCTTTTGAACTGGGTACGATTAGCTTGATGTTTTTTGCTGCTGGATTCTGGTACCACTTTCGACCCCTACGGTTGGCCCTGTTTGAGCCGCCCCACCGCGGGCGAAGCTAGAGAGCGACGAAGGCCGAACTGACGCTCCTACGGTTCGTCCCCGGCCGGGATATCGCAGACGGTCCATCCCTGAACCCACCGCGGTCGAGCGGCGACACTGGTCCCTTCTTGGTCGGCTCAACGGTCGAGGATGAAGGCCCGCCGGTGATTAGCCTAGCTTCCACCGCGGGCGGAACGCCCATCATGACGCCACACGTCCCGGCTCCTCCCTGCCGCGGATCGGAGCGGCGCGGTGCAATCGATCAATCTAAGGACCACGGACGGTCGATTGACGACGCTGGTTCGGCCCGGATTGGCACATCGGACGAGGACTACTGTCCGCCCCGCCGCGCCTAGCTTTACACCGCGTACAGAACGCCCATCACGACGCCACACGTCCGGGCTCCTCCCCGCCGCGGATCGGAGCGACGCGGTGCAAGGGATACATCTAAGGACCACAGACGGTCGATCGGCGCCGCTGGTTCGGCCCGGATGGTTCGGCCCGGATGGGCACCTTGGGCGAGATTAAGATCCAACCTGCGGCGCCCTAGTTAACTACTAGTACAGCCCGCCCAGCACGGCCCAAGGCGAAACGGCCCAACCTGCCGTCCTTACCGATCAAAACGGTGCGAGGGATCCATCACTACACCCCATGCGGTCGACAGAAGCCGATACTTGGGTCTCGAACGGTGCACGGGACCGAATTTAACCCGCGGACCACTCATGGGGGCGTAGGAGCCTACTTTTTTGTCGTTTTGGGTGCAAAATTGGCCGGAATAAGCCCATGAATAGGACGGAATAGAGAGAAAACATCACCTCTGGTATTATGTAAAGTATGGCATACTTGGAATCATCCAAAACGCACTAGCCCGAGATAGCTAAAGTGTAAGATTTTACTAAAAATGATTTGCCGGTTTTGGTACTATTTTGAGCCATATAAGCCCATCCATGAGATGGAAATGACAGAAAACATCTTCTGACATATCATGACAAGGATGGCATGCTTGGAATCGTCTGAATCGGCCCACTACAGCCCGAGAGAGCTAAGGTGTAAAATTTTACACCTTGCATTTAAAGTGTAAAATTTTACACCTTGCATTTAAGGTGTAAAATTTTACACCTTAGCCTCTCTTTCGGCCGAAATAAAGGGTCCACTTC
>JAAMXK010003616.1:0-14444 GCA_019693575.1 Thalassiosira oceanica | reverse complement strand
TCGTCCGACTGGTCCGACCGTGCACTTGAGGTTGGACGCGCGTCCTTGACGTCGGTCGTCGGTGTAGCTGGCGCTACAACATCTGACGCCCCGGTGGCCACTGCCTCCTCGGTGGAGGCCAGCTCGCGCTCGCGTTGCACCTGCGTCACCGCGACCGCGGAGGGCGATACGCCGACTGTCGCCCCAGTTGTGGTAGGCGGTCGACTGGATGAGGCCCCAGTCTGACGGGTGCGAACGCGGGCCTTCCACTTAGCCAAGCACTTATCTACCTTGGCGTAGTACTGTTCGATCTCGGCCATCTCGACGGCGCCACAGATCCCCGCCTGATAGTCGGATTGAACGTAGGCCCTACACGCAGCTAAGCTCCGTTTCACCTCGTTGAAGAGCCTTGCTACCGTGGCGTCGTTAGCTACGAGGGTTTTTGTCGTCCACGTATCCATGAAAACCTCAATCGTTTCCTCGTGCTCGTCCGCCTCCATGTACTCAGCCTGCGGCGTATGGCGGCGAGGGCCATGGACTGGATGAGGCCGTCCTGGGATATGACTGTGGCCCCTCCCCCGTGGGCACGATGGATTTTCATCTCGATGTCGACCGTGCGTTTTACTTGCCGCTGCCCCCTCTGTGAAGGCTGGCTCGCGCGCGCGACGAACCGGTGTCACCGCGGCTGCGAAGGCCGTCCTTGTTGTGTGCGACGGCCGGGCTGGTGAATCCCGCCCGGATGCTAAATAAGCTGTCCATGATTTTGGCATCATTTCGTGTGCCGTCGCTGTCGTGGAATAAACCACCTCGTTATCCGTCACTATCGTGGTTACACCACGTCGTTATCGCAGTCGTTCCCGCACGCGGAAACTCAAATCTCTGGATCTTCGTCCAGAGACGTCGCGGGCTCCCCAAATTTTAAATGGGGATACTGACGGCGAAAAGAACACTCTAGAGGTAGCGTGAACTCATGGCCTGTCAGCAGGAGCGGGTGCACCCCTTTTGAACTGGGGTGCCCTCCCTACTCGCAACAAGCGAACGGCACCGAGACCCTTCGCCTGCTTGTAGGTAGGGCCCCCAGACCCCAGTTCAAAAGGGGTGGAGCGGGTGTACAACACCTCTATCCCCCGTCCCTACTGATGAAGGAGAGGAGGCTAGGCGAAGTGGGAGCTACGTACATGTTATCTCTACCTACGTACCTCCCATCCTGATAATACTCAAGGTCGACATGAACGACGTCCGTCCAATTATCGAGCTCGATGACGAGGAGAGCGACGACGACGGTGCTGACGGTGGCGAAGATGACAAAGTAGACGATGATGACGAAGATGACAAAGGGGACGAAACAGCAGACGCTGGTAGCAGAAAGCAGCGTGACAGCGGAGACATTTCCTCTCAGCAAGATATCGAAGACTTGGAGTCTTCTTCGCAAGGAATCAGGCGGCAAGTCCCGCCAGATGAAGTTGATACCGATAAGGCAAGGAAAATCCGACGTCGAGGATAAAATATTCGTTGACTGTTTTATCGTATTCCTCAGAGCATGCGCAAAAGTAAAAACAAAGAGTGTTGGAGGAGTAGTCGAAAGTTAAGTTTATGGCAGAATGACCTCAAGATATCAGTGAGAAGCAGAATTGATAGCACACTTCTCTAGGTTTGTGAGCCCGTACCCATTTCTCAGCACACAAGGTTGGTAAGTTATACCTTGATGGGGATGTACCCAACCACTGGAGCCAAGGACGGCCTATTGGATCAGGTCAATGGTACACTCATGAAGATACCATTTCCTAATAATGTCTAGCCATATTGAATACTCCAGGAGAGCCATTGTGTTTGTCTTCACTAACGGGGACGGGTTCCTGGACCCTCTTCCCACGTCCAAGTTACATGAGCCCCTTGAACACAGGGGCAGGGCATCGGCAAAGAGTGGCCTGAATTAAACCAGGAAGGTTTCTAGATGTTAAAAAGAGAGCCAGGGCAAACACTAGGCAAAGGATGTGGTTGTCACGGCAGCTCACACGAGTACCGTAACGTACCATACGAACTTGCCCAAGAGAACAATAGCTAGCAAAAAGAACTAGATGAAAGGACCAAAATTTACAGCATGAAGGAGTCGTCCCAGGAAACTCTATGTATGAATTCTATCCTAAGGGTCATTCTATTAAACTGCTACATACTTCCCCCTGGGCATAGTTCCAGGTTGATGATTTGTGCAAAAACCAGCACCCCGTCAGAACGGCCGGCACAACGGTGGTATGGGACGTGGAGCTCCTCTATGGCCTCTCCTGGTGACCTGATGACGGCGCCCATGGCATTTATTTGTCCCCAATGACCTAGATGAAGTGATGTGGCCGTAGGACTATTCCCTCTGACATGGTTTCAGAGCTGTTGATAAAGTCACTTCTGTACAATGACAAAGTGAGTCAGATAAACCGTAGTGTCAAATGTCAAACTAAGTCTCCGCACAGCGCCGCCACACGTCCATCGTCCATTGGGACCATTGTCACCTCCTTCTGGCCTCATTTCTGCCTCCTGGTTGCCCGGATTTGCGGATCGAATGACATGGCTGCTTCAGGAGGGGTGAACTCATTTATAAAGCTACTTTCGATATTCCAACTTCCATTTGATTGAGGCTCATGGTTTTTGATTGTGTTCTATTTTACGTAAATTCACGTATTCCGCAGGAGTATTTGCTGTGGTCCTGAGTCCTGAGTGTGTGATGTGGGCGTGAAACCCATAGAACAGGTGACACCTGGGTAGGTGCTTCTTCTCTTGTGTCTTCTAGCAAATGAATTGAATCAGTATATCACCCTCTTCCACCCTACGATCCAGCCAAAAAATCTCTTTTTAGATGCATATTTTCCTGTGGTTCCTGCATTGAGTTGTTGACAACTGCCAATAGGGGGGGGGGCAACCTTTCACTTGCAGCCACATGTGCCTAGTAAAATTCGAGGGCTTTTGGGATTGCCCAACACATCATGCCCTCTTGTAGCTGCCAGACATTATCAGACATCTGAATCTGCTCTCCAGTACTGCTGTTAATCAACTAGCTTTCCGTGTTCAAAGAAGATGCAGCATGCAGCATGCAATTGGCACAGAAAACTTTTCAGAGGGGCAGCAGTTTGCGTCTTGCAACTATCAAGCTCTGCCAGTGTTGAATGATCTCGATCCTGTTGCTAGTGAAGAGTTTGAAAATGATGGTAACACAGCCAGTGGACTTATGATTTTGGACTTATGATTGTGGGGGTGACTGCTCAATTGGACTCTGTGGTGTAGGTAATTGCAAGTCATAGCAACTACTCTTTATCGGCATCTAATGTTTTCAGTGCTAAGTTAGTTAGGAAAAGGTTTCTCCCATCCCTACACCTCCAAGCATTTTTTGGCCAACCTTGCCAATCGAGTGCGGAACTTGGCCAGCACTTAGTGGACGTTGCCGCATTGCCCGAGACTTGGCAGTATTGTGGCTGGCCAGTTCAGGAGCGACTAGACAGAAGGGTCGAAACCTACATACGTTCCATGCAAGTGCGCACTCGGGCCTAGCTTGCTACTAGAAGTGGATGTCAGCTCGAAGCTTGCTAAATTTGCCCACAAGATGTGCAGATTCAATCATTCTCAGATTCGTTCCACAGGCTCCACGAATCACCTTCGCCACGCCTTGATCCAGCGCTACTGGGTGATTAAAGAGAAAGAAAACACAGGAAAGAAGGAATGTAGAGAAAGTTGCTATGCCAATATGCTAACCGTGTCTCTGCTAGGTTGTTACAATACTAAAATGCTAACTCTTAGTCATTTGGCTGTTGTGTAACCTCTCTTCTGAACCTGAAAAAGGCTCGTCGCCTCAGCCCATGATGTCATGTGACTCCCTGTGTGTGGTGGCCTGAAAGGCGACTGCACTAAGCGACGAGGGTGTTGGTGTTGTCTGCATCTCTCTCGATCACGCCATGTAGGAGGAACTAGGCAAAAAAAGAAAAAGAAAAAAAGGTTGGGTAAAGCGCTCCACTGGGCAAAACTGCCGCGACCTACCTGAGAATATGCGGGGAGTAACGTTTCGGGGCGTGGACAGCAACCAATGTATTGGCCATGGCAGTCGGGGCACACGGTATGGCTGGAACTGGTATCGTGCGTTCGGTGTTTGAAAATGATGGTAACACAGCCAGTGGACTTTGATTTTGGACTTATGATTTTGGGGGTGACTGCTCAATTGGACTCTGTGGTGTAGGTAATTGCAAGTCATAGCAACTACTCTTTATCGGCATTAATGTTTTCAGTGCTAAGTTAGTTAGGAAAATGGTTTCTCCCATCCCTACACCTCCAAGCATTTTTGGGCCAACCTTGCCAATCGAGTGCGGAACTTGGCCAGCACTTAGTGGACGTTGCCGCATTGCCCGAGACTTGGCAGTATTGTGGCTGGCCAGTTCAGGAGCGACTAGACAGAAGGGTCGAAACCTACATACGTTCCATGCAAGTGCGCACTCGGGCCTAGCTAGCTACTAAGAAGGGATGTCAGCTCGAAGCTTGCTAAATTTGCCCACATGCACAATCATTCTCAAAGAGCGAGTTGGCAAGCAAGACTCTTCCCTATCGCCAACGCCAGCGACGGTGCGTTGCGTTGGGTCCACTCGGCGAAGCGCTCAAGAATGACTTTATGAATATCGTACTATCGTACTCCCAGAAGAAGGAAGATGATATTTCAGCAACACGCCACGCTCCGCAAATGTTTCCACATCAGAGCATTCAGCGCGAAGACACCCTCAGGTGCCGCAGACCGCTTTTCTGAACGCGGGAGCCTTTATTTGGCTGGTTACGAGCTCGAGCTTACGCAGTCAGAGAAAGAATCACTGCCGCCGCAAATAGCAAGACTCTCAGCGACAAAAATTGGTTGCGTGAAGGGAGGATTCGAGCAAATTAATAATCGCAAGAAGGCTTTCCAAACGGCATCGCCGTTTCCATTTAGGATTCAGCACGTTTTTTCCTGTAGATACCACTATCAGGTTGAAACGTTCTGGAAAACGCACTTCAAACCTAAACTCGTTGGCAACGGGGGAGGTACTGAATGGTTCCACCTCGATGCTTCAGACATCGATTTGGTCAGTTCCGAAATGGAAAAATACGCGTCAACTGGAATGTTATTGGGTGGTCATATCTCCAATGAACCAAGAAAGTCGTCTGTAGTTGGACAGCCTGCCGAGCAGAGACCTCGCGAGAAAGTTCGAGCTATCCTATACAAACACAAATGCTTTCTGAAAGCATTCAAAGAAAGTCGATCATATCTTAGCTCAACTGAATTTGAACTGGTTCTCAAAGCTCTTTACAAACACCCCAGAAGTTTAGAGGTGAGAGGGCGTGGAGTTGAAGAGATCTTCGTCGCTAGAGCGCGTAGTCCTTATGAGCGGTATTTCTGCTTCTACGTGAAACGAAAAGATGGAAGTGAAGATTATTTCAGTTACTTAAAATGTTTCTCAGGGCTGGTCCGTCGCGACCTCCGAACAGGACTCGAAGCAGTACCTCGGGAGGAAGAAGTGTTGGGAAAAGAACGAGCTGTTCCGAAGCTTGCTGGAACTACTCGCCGCGATCACGGTAAACCAATACTCGCCTCCTCGCGAGATGTTCCCACCGTTGTCAAACATGATTGGGTGATGAGAGGAGGTGTGAAATGGCTCCAGGTGGAAGAACAGCACTAAGTTTATGAGGTTGAGAGAAGTGAGGAGAACCTAGCAACCTTGTAAGGCGGCTTAAGTGGCATAAAACATGTAGGTAGTATCTTGAAATAGAAATAAGAAGCAGGATAATGGCAAAAATTTCGCTATTCGCGGTTCGTAGGATCGGCAACATCAGACCTTGATGGGGATGTACCCTTGGTTCCCACAGTAGCCGCGGTGGTCCACCTTCCCGATCCTCCTCACTCCTCCCGCTGTCGGCGGCAGGGTCCTCATCTCGACGTCCTCCCTCGTCTCCTCGAAGTCGCGCCTTATCCTGAACCACTCGCTGTGCAGGTCGGCGCACAGCCTCGAGCTCGCGGAGTCCCAGTGTCTCGTGCACTTCCACGGCTTCTGGCACAGCGTCATGTGCGTCGAGAGGACGTCGTCCTTCCTCGTCGAGCGGCAGTCCTCGCACGACGCCCGGCCGTCGCGGCACTGTCCCGCCGCCTTCCCGTCCTTGAAGTACGGGTTGTCCACGAGCGAGTTGATCCGGCACCTGTTGAGCTCGACACCATTCTCGGGGTGTCGCTCGCCGTAGAAGTACGAGCATATGCCCTGGATTTGCGCCCCCCCGAAGAAGTAGCCGTACTTTCCCCCCCAGCCTCTTCCCTCGCGGTAATCGCCCTCGAGGACAATGTCGACATACTCCTCAAAAGCGGCCTCGGACGGGCGGAGTACGAGGAAGCCGCCCTGGACTCCAGCGTACTTCTCGTGACCTTGGTTGATCTGTCGAAGTTGAATTGAGGACGGAAGTGTTGAATGAAGAACAACAAAATGAAGAGCTTCTGGGCACCAGCAGCAAACATGTGTGCACCGAGATAAAAGTCCCCTGCCTCTCACCATGTTGTAATCCTTGGTGAAGAACGCGTCGATCCTTGCCTTATCACCCACGAACGCCCCCCGGTCGTGCACCGGCACCGTCCGCGCCACCTCGGCCCTGTCCACGCCGTCCCCCGCCAGGATCGCGTCGAACAGCCCGTCGAGCGGCCTGAGCACCAGCGAGTCCAGATCCAGGACCACGGCCACCGGATGGCTGGACAGCGTGTACGCGTAGAGCTTGATGTACTCCTTACGCCCGCAGCACGACGCGCCGTCGACGTGCTCACGAAGAAACTTCCCCTTGATGTCATCCCCCTCGCTGAACAGTTTCAATCATGCCGTGTCAGTGCTGAGGGGGAGTTCGAGCAGAAGCATAGCAGGAAACTTACAAGGGCGTGTTCCGTATCAAAGACTTATAGCCCACTTTGTTAAGGGACGCCGAGCACTCCCTCGCCGAGGGGTGGACGAAGGCGTACATCTCGAAGCCGTACCTGGAACTCTCGTGGGCCAGCTTGATCGAGTGCCGGAGGACCACGGCGCCCTGCGTGATGAGGTTCGAGGCGTCGGCCTTCGAGTAGTGCTTCGACTCGCCGCATCCCGTGATCGTCACGGCGTAGGCGACGACGGGACGCTCGTCGCGGTCGGAGGCGCCGGCGTCGGCCGTCTGCTCTCCGGGTGCCGTCCTCTCCCCCCCCTCCGCCGTCGGCGCCACCCCTCGCGTCCCGCCGGATGGAGGATCGGCCGGCCCCATCCTCATCAGGTCGTGGCCGCCGTTGTGATCGACGCCGTGCATCGCGAGCATCTGGAAGCAGACGCTCATCCCGCAGAGGAGGAGGAACTGGAAGAGGCCGATGGCGAGGAGGGTCCGGTAGCCCCCGAGGGCGCTCCCGCAGTGGTGGGCCTGCGCCCTGCTGCTGGACGTCGGCCTCTTGAGCATTCTACTTGGCAGTAGGTAGTGATTGGATGGAGACGAACAGGACCCAGAACCAGATTCCCCCAGCCCACTCCCTCCCTTTCCCTCTGCTCTGTCTCTTCTTCTCACTCTTCTCTCGATCTTCTTCCTCTTCCAGCGGCTGCCGATCCTTGGCGATACCTCAGCGAATCTCCCGTTTTTTTTCCTGAGATCTTCTTTAGGCTTGCTAACCCTGAGAGACCGTTATCCTGCATCTCAGGGGGCGGGACAAAGCATAGACCCGCCCCCGGCCCCTGAGATGTACCTATTAAACATGGGTCTATGTGGGTCTATGGGACAAAGACGGTCAAGCGAGGATCCGGCATTCTATTGGGTTACCCGACCCTCTACGGAAAAAATGGAGGGCTGGATCCTTGGTCCCAGCCCTCTGTCCTCGGCCAGGACAGCTACATACCACACACCGCCAGAGAAACGTTCGTAGAGGGCCAGATCCTCACTTAACCTCGACTCGGGACAACAACAGGGGCCGCAGAAATACCCTGGAAATACCGTATGATTCCTGCTTGCAGCTTGCCGCCACATGTTTTACATATTAGCTACTTGAGAGGGATCCGCGGTAACGACAAGCTAGTTGAGGCAGAAATCTCAATCCAATGCAAAGAGCTGGGCGTTTCGTCAATTCTCGGAGGCTTGTCCAGATACATAAGTTGGGGGTTAAAACTTTTCGGTGCCCCTAGCTGTGCCCCCCCCGACATGCCTCCGGCGCCAAGTGAATTTTATTGGCCGTCTTATGACTTCTGGGGGGGGTGTCCCTAGTCGTCATTGGAGGTGCTGCTCTGTGACACGCTGTGCCTTGTGCGGGTGTTGTTTTCGACGGTGGCCATCATCATCTTGTCACATCATATGGGAAGCTGTCAAAACCCCGCCTTCCACCTGCTAGTACCTAGGTATGATAGGCACTGAAGCCACGGACAGCTGAAGCCATGCGGATGGGTTGTCATGCGCGTCCAAGATGATGCCCTCCTTGTTGAAGTTGTTGGACCGTTGGGCTCTTTCGTTAGATCAGTCAGGAACACACAAAGGGTCGACTCGGCTTGCTTTGTCAACTTTTCAGACGATTTCTCGAGAGACCTGAGGACCGACTGTTTGGCACGACTTTTTGGTTGGCGTTTGTGGATTCGTCTCCCTCTTCCCGTTCGTCATCAAGATGCTCTTTGCCCAGTGCCTTGTGGCCTGCAAAGTGTCGCTCAGACGCTGAGAGTCTCTCCAGTTTATCAGACAGCATTTTACGCTCGGCTTCTCCCAGAGCAAATCAATTCTCCACTCATGTATGCAGACCAATGACTTCCACACTTTGTTAAACTACACAAAGTCGGTGGAGAATGAGAATAGATGAACTTTTTCCTGTGCGACCCGCACTGTAGGAACCGACCCGCGACATACAAACTCTACCGTACGATAGCTAGTAGCTAGTTAGCTAGTAGAGCGACCGACCGAGACCGAGTCGTTAAATCCAGCCGCCACCGTCTCAACAACAGAGGACATATCGCCAAATGGGGCGGATGAAGGCACTAGACAATATCTTTCTCCAGTGTCATCATCTCCTCGATTTGACAATATTTCGTTTCCGGCGACGTTGGCGGCCTGCAAAAGTGACACACAACTCAGGAAAAACCGCTCTCGTGACTGGGTCGCGCGCACATCGGAGCGGACAAATCAACGACTGACGGTGCATTGATGGTTGTTTGAGGTCGGTGGAGGCCACGGACCGACCCAATGGACCCGTCGGTGTGTAGAGGGCACTCGGCTGAGCAGGATAGACCCCGTCGGCGCCCCGAACACCGCTCGCGGGTCTGAGAAGGTCACACAGGAAAAAAGTTCATCAATATGTCCTTTGCATGCCTCAAGCAAGACACAACTCCTACTAGAGGGGCAGCTCGATCGTCCAAGACACGGATACCGGACGAATACGATCGCTGAGTGATCTCGTCCAGTTTTTCTCGGTCTAGTATGAGGGTTGAAATGTCTGAGCCACACAGTCCAGGCGGGTCTACTCGAGTTTTAGCCTGTAGCTTAACTTATAGGACTACACACCTCTCTGCTGAAAATTTTTGTCCCGTGCTGTGCATTCCATTCACCATTTGAACACCGATTCTCGCGGCATCGCCCACCACGTTCACCACCCCAACTGAGGCACATCCATCATCGACGTGTCCTTTATTTCTTAAACTTGGCGAAAAGGTCGATGTCCTTGATCGCGATCGTCCCCGAAGCGCGGGAGGTCCTCTTCTCCTTGGGCCGAAAGCTCGGGATAAACTTCCAGTCCGTGTTCATGCTCTGGAGCCGGACGTTCCGGAAGGGCGAGGGATCCGTCTGGCTCTTGGGCGTGGGGAGGGGACGCTTGGTCCAGTGGTTCGGGGGCTTGATGAGGGCCGGACGGGAGCTGGGGGGGGACGTGCCGTCGATCCCGCCGATGCCGGCCACCATCGAGAGGCGCTGGGGCATTTGTCCGCGCTGGTTGAACGCCAGGGTCGGCTGCGCCGTGACGAGGACGGCTAAGAGGACGGCGAAGAGGGCGGAGGAGAACATCGTGATTTAGACTCACGAGGCTCCAGAGCTAGTTAGAGCTGGACGACGAGAATTGTGAGCGCCGAGGAACATCGAGCCGGCGAACTGGCGCTTCTTGTATCCAGCCGCTAGTGGGTTGCCCCCGCCCCTCCGGGCAACTTCAAGATTGCGAGCCAAGGCTGCCGCTGCATGGTGCGGGCCGCGTCGGGCATGTGGACATTGGAGGGACGATTCCTCTGTCCTCGACGCGACTTCCTCGGAGGCTGCCTTGCCTTCGGCTTGCGCGTGCCGTGCCGAAACCCAACGCACGCGGAAGAGGAGCTGGTGCGTACAGAAACAAAATTTCGTGACACCTCCAAGACACCTCTCGACCACAACCCACAACCACAGACACACTCACGCAAGGCAGGGGGAAAGTCCGGCTGGGAAGACTTTTCATCCGTCGCGGCGACACGTAGCCGCTGGCTCAGGAGAGGCAAGGAGGTCAGGCAGTCAGAAGGCTAGGGAATAGGGAAGACTGTTCGAGGGAAAGAAGACTGTTCCTCGACAATTAGAATGAATGCCGTCCTCCTTCTCGTGATATCATCGCCGTCATTCCGTCACAGTGCGGAGGCGAACTTGTTCCGGCGGCCTTCGTCGTCGAGGAGGAACGCAATCCACGAGCTGAAGCGGCTCGTGCCGGCCCCGTCCCCGGCCCGGCTGGGCGGCGAGGCCACGAACGACGAGGCCTACGCGCGCTTTCTGAGCGTCAACTCATGGGACGCCAAAACCACCGCGCCGAGGATGGAGGAGAGCCTCCGGTGGAGGGAGCGTGTCAAGCCCGAATCCGTCCGGCCACGCCATTGTCCCACGCTGTGCAGGCAGTACGCGTGGCTGGCGCTGACGAACGGACCAGGGTCGAACGCGAGGACGGCTTCTGTGCGCGACGACGAAATAAACAACGACAGCACTGTGGGGAGCCGTAATGGGAGAAGGAAGCGTCAGCTCCCCCTCGACCCTCCCATGAACCCTCCCCCACTCCAAGTGTGGGCTCGGACCCGCCACGGTCTTCCTATTACCTATTTCCGGGCTTGGAAGTGGAGGCCGCACGAGGCCTCAAAAGCCGAGCAGGAGCGGCACATGGCCTACTTGATGTCTCATCTCATCCGGCGGATGCCTCGCGGCGTGAGCCGAATCTGCGTCATCTTCGACCTCCACGGCTTCGATTCATGGATGCTGAGCTACATACACCGGAGCGTGGACATACTGAGGACGCACTATCCTGGGAGGGCTGGGGCGATGGTCTTCATAAACTGCCCTTCTTACTTCTCCACTGTCTGGAGGGTCATAAGCCCATGGCTCGACGAGGAGATAAAAAGCAAGGTCTACTTCGCCCCGAGGGAGGTGGACAATGTAGACAAGGCGCTCAAGTTTGTGAATGGGAAGGCTTTGAAGGTCGGACCAGTCTGATCAATGCCCGGTGACGTGTCACTAGAGAGAAGTATTGTTTGAAGGCGCTAAATAGTGTATCGTAAAACAATAGAATAGCAAGCATAGCATAGCGGACCCCCTCCCCCCTTACGCCTGATCAGACTAGTTCACCCAAAAGGACGTAGCAGGGCCCCACAAGGAGAAGGATCGCAACATCGCCAGAGTATCATGCACATTCACCCCACGTTCATTCGTGCAGGATCAAAATTTCATACCTTTCGGATTCTCTGGCTCTATCTTTCAACAATTTTGTTAGCGTAAACGCTAGATAAAATCAAATTTTCGACCGAGGATTCCAATGTCGCTAATTCGACTCCTCTGCCCAAATCCATTGGATCTTAACACCAGTGATAGGTGTCCTTGAGGATGGAGGCACTGGTTGGCTGTCTCGGCATGTTGAAAATCTTCGGTTTGTAGCTCTACTGTGCGTGGCGTCGGCACTCCTTGGGTTTTGTGCAAGGGCCTGGCCCGCCAGCGGGGGAGGGACCCTGAGAAGGGTGACGTTTTCTGGCGGCGCTTCGTGGGATTCGTGGGGCCTCACCTACAAGCGTGGATCTTTAGACCCTAAAACCAGGAAGCAGCACAAGCAAGCACAGAGGGCAAGAAGCAAGAGTTGACAAGAAGGAAACAACACTTCCGGAAGGTCGAAGCCTTTATGAAGAGGTTTGCGGCTCATAAAACTGCACTATTATTGAAAATGATCCCTACATCCAAGCTGCTCCTCGGCTTGCTCGTGCTGGCGGCGTCGTCCGCCGAGGCCTTTCACCCGAGATCGATCGACGCCGTCGAGTTCGCCCGCGCGAGCGTTGTCGGCCGCAAACGAGAAGCCAGCGACGTTGACGCGGATTCACTGCTCGGGGCTGACACGCCTGAGGAATATTCGTCGCCCGTCAGCAGTCGCCGACGAAACGAGAAGGAGGTGGAGGAGGGCAGCGTCAACAAAGACCTGGAAGATTCGGATGTCGGCGGCGGACGGGGGTTCCCATCGGGCCCTCACATGCAAAGCCTACCAATGCCGCCGCTATTCTACGGCCATCACTGATGGCGAACCTCTTCAAGCCCGATTCCACGGGTGAGCAAGATTTGGTGGAAGGCCCGCCGCCAAGCGATCAATTAAAAGATAAGAGACGAGGCTTCGAAGACCTGCCGGCGAGCAGTAAAGATTTTAAGTGCTGTAAAGTTGTAAAATAGCTGTTTCATTAGTAGATTCAATCAGAGCTCCCGAGCCCCGAATCATCCCCGTCATAGACCCACAGCCTCTTGGCCCTGCGCTTTCCCGTGCCCCTCTTCCCATTGGGATCGGCCTTGACGAACCCCGCCCTCTCAAACACCCGCTCGGACGCGCCGTTCCCGTCCACTATGAAGGCGAACGGCCTCTCGCCCCGCGCGAGGATGGCGCCGGCCGACGATCCGAGCAGGGCCGACCCCAGGCCGCGCGTGCGGTGGGACTCGCCGACGTGGAGCATGCCCACGGACCCGTTCCTGTGGCGGAGGATGCAGGCCACGAGCTCCCCGCCGGCCTCGGCCCCGAGGCAGGTGTGCGTGCCGTAGATAGTCGAGTTGGACTGGTCCGCGCGGATCTGCCTCTCGATCATGACGAGCGACTTGGCCGAACGGTACGGCCAGGTCCCGTCGACGAAAGGAGCGTCGTCCTCTTTTAGTGGACGAATTGTGTAGCCGGCCGGCAAGCTCGAGTCTTGTTCGGATTGGCCGAGATAGATACGCGGCTGCCCCTCCGGCTTCTTCACCACCCTACTCTGGCGTTGTAACTTCGCGTCCAGCTTCGCCGAGTCCCTCACAAGCCGCGGGTTTCCCTCGAGGTGCCTTCTCTCGTACTCGATTTGAGTCCGTATCAGGGCCCTGAGCGATTCGAGCAGGTGATGCGAAGCCTCCTTCCGCCTCGTACAGTCCGGCTCGAGCAGTCTCAGCGTCCGCTCGCAGGACTCGAGCGTTGACAGGCAGGAACCGTGCGGCTGCTTTCGGATCGAGTCGTAGATCGACAGGTCCGTGGTTCCCGTGAACTGCACCGGTTGGCACTTCTCCAGCAGGACGGGGGAGTGACGGAGCATGCGCTTCGCCTGCGTCCACGTTCCGTCAACTAAAATAAGAAGGTGACGGGCGGTCTGGCCGTCAGCTCCAGACATCGCCGGCGACGCCAACCCGCGATGCCGCCGCGTCCGCGCCAGCACCTCCGTCGCCCCCTCCTCGTCGAGGGTGATCGCGTCCTCGCCCGGAAACAGCAGCAGCGGCGTCCTCCCCTCGCCGACCGCCTCGTCGATCAGCCTCTCGAGCTCGTCGCCGAACGACCGTCCGACGAGCACCCTGCAGTTCTCCAGCACGAGCCCGAGCACCGGCACCGTCGAGACGGTCCTCCGCCTGAACTCGACCGGGTGCTGCAGGACAAGCACGTGCGTGGCGAGTCCGATCCGCCCGGAGGGGGGCAGCGTGGCGCAGAGGCACTGCGGTCCAGGGCGGTGACACGCGTCGCAGTAGGATCGGAACTGGGTGGAGTCGATCGACTTGTCGGTCCGCCGCCGTCCTTCGGCTGCCGCTTGAGAATGATGGCGGCGAGTGGCCGAGTAGGCGGCGGAGAGGGCGGAGAGGGAGGACGAGAGTACCAGGCAGGCGATCAGCAGAAGGGGAGCGGGAGGCATTGTCACCTCCGACCACGCTCCGGGCCGAAGGCGATGTCCGAGCGATTCTTTTGCTGTGTGGACAGCTTCTTCGCTGCTTCTTCTCTGGCTGGCTCGCCTTGTTCGCTGGGAAGACGGGCGCGGGCGCGGCCGGCCGGCTCCTTTCTCAAAAGCCCCAACCACCCGTGCCCGACTCGCAGCTCGCAGGCGCCCGGACGGACGGGACAGACCCACCAGTTCGACCGACACGGATGTCATGAAGAGAGTCGCTGACGACGAAGACGCCGGAAGTGTTCGGTCAGAGGGAAATAGAGCAGCAGCGAGCCCAGCGGGGGTAGCGTAGCGTGCAACAAGCGAGGACCACGA
>JAAMXK010003614.1:0-11826 GCA_019693575.1 Thalassiosira oceanica | reverse complement strand
TCTCTGTCAAAACGGCTGAGAGGGAACAGAGTTTGGCGGTTTGTGTGCAAGTCTTTCCGACTGCTGTTTCCAATAGCATTTTTGGTAATTCAAAAATGTGTGATCATCGCTCACTTGGGTGGGATCAGCTAGCTTTGGCCTGATAACTGAGCGCCGCGGCCGTTGGCCCTGCCAAAATGTCAAATGAGTCATAGCCCTCCTCCGTCCTCCTGCTTGAGGAGAAAGAAGAGAGTTGGAGCAAAGCTTATGGGGCCATGATATGATGAAACGGCAAATCCGCCATGGCTTCGGACTCTCTACCAAGAACACTGCTAACACTCGTTACGAACAAATAAATTATCAATGAGAGTAACAGATGAATCCGAGTAACATGAATACACGACCAGTGCAAGACTACTGATGTTTTGTTGGACTCAAAGGGTTTTCCCATACAGTCTTTGCCCTGTCCAATGTGAAGTAGTAGTATGCTCCTGAATTGGAATCGAGAGCCTTTCCCCAGCCAATGGCCATGAGATCCTCGTCACTAGGAACGATACTGCTTTGTGATTCACGAAGTAATAACGAGAGAGATTCATCTTCGCTTGCCTCGTCGCCCACATCATTGCCTTCATACTCTTGTTGGTATTTCTGAGATTGTGCCACAGTGGATCTCGTCACATAACTAAGCAAACTCTCCTTTTCAGTAGCCGATGTGAAGACGGAACCTTGATCTGTGTTAGTGGCTATTTGGGCCATATGCTGCGGCTGCTGTTGTCGCCCGAAGAAAGATGCCGAGTCCATCGAGTAGGCCATCGATTCTGGCGAGTTGCATTGTGGGTTGCGACTTGGCGAGGAGGCGTTTTCGTCGTTTCGTCTGTCGCGCATCTCCCTCCTCTTCAAATGGGTGAGTAGCGTCAGATCGCCAAGACGAGGAATAATATGTATTATCCATCGGACTCGTCACGGGAGACTTACCTTTGCCTTGGCACGTCGCTCTGACCTTGAATCAGATAGCTTATCCATGTATGGATCCTTCGGACGCGACAACTCACTTGCTCTAGTCCTCTGTCTTCGATCTGAATGCCTATCTCGTTCGCCCTCAGCAAAGCTGCCTTCAGAAAATGAAACGCCCTTGCTTGAAGAGCCAAATGAAGACGAGCGCGTCGCTGACTTATTGCTGAAAAATTGTTTACCATCCGGGTCAGGCGAAATGACTTGACTGCCAGAAAAGCCATTTGAGGTATCATTCTCGCCGGTAACTATTGGACCGTCGACAGTGTCTGTCAAAGATCCATCTAGTGACAAAGATTCTTCCCGAGTCTGATTGTTCCCATATGACTCATCAGACGGAATGGAGTTCGTTGGTCGGGCATCCAACTGTCTACCCGTCGTCGCACGGCGCTGTGGAGATGCAGCCCGCTCTTCGGGATGATATCCCTGTTCTTCCTCCTCGCCACCTCTCCTATCCTCTTCTGGACTTGATGGCATGGCATTCAACAAATCTCTGTTCTTCGCATCTTGCACTAAATCGAAGTCACTCCTGATGTGCAACGCGCCGATATTTTCTGCAAACTTAGCATCATAAACACTCGGGCTTAAATGTCCCATCGAGTTGGCACATCCCATTACGGAAGTTATTAACTCAACGGGATTCTTCCTCTTGGGCAGGGGATCTGACAACCAATCACGATGCTGTTTGTCCCATGACTTGGAAATTACATTATTTATCAATGATCGGCGCATTTTGGTTGTATAAGGTGGTGGGAAGTTGGGTGCGAAGTAGTTTGTGGGTACGCCATCCTGAAGTAGATAAATACCATGCGGTCGTGTGATTTCCTCCAGTATCACTCCCCGGCTACCCTCGTCGGCATACGGGGGCTGCAGCTTTTGAGGACCCTTCTCGCGCCATGAGTCAATGACAGACTGGGCGTTGGCAAAGTACTTGTTCATGTGCTTAACTGTGGCCCATTTGACCTTGCGCGCAAGCGTGATTTGGAACGGACGCCTGCTCCACTGCGCCCCCACGGGGGAAAAGTAGTCGTACAACTGGTTGTGTAGAAATTCAAGGCACCAATTCGACCACTCCTCCGGATTGGCATCGTCGTTCTTCTCGCAACCAAATCGAACCACGAGGTCGGGCGGACTCGTACTGTTGACTGTCAGTGTTTCGGGCGTGACGCTCATTTCCGGTATGAATATCTCGCCCCGAGCAAGCGACGAGACAATTTCTTCCACCACAGAGGCGTTGGACGCAATGATCTTTATTATTGGAATGTGAACTCGGTCAGGAGCGGCAATTTTGTGTCCCGATCCAAATGTCCTCGTAGGTTGCCCAGAGACATCGCTTGCAGAGCTCGGAATGGTTGTCGAAAACTCGGACGGGACTCCACTTAGGTAAGGGTCACCCCGTTCCCCTCCTCCAGCAAGCCAGCCGCTGTCGTCTGTAGAGCTTACGTACTTGTAATCTCTGTCCTGCAACTCGTTGAAGTCAAAGGCCGTCTGACGCGAGACCGTATCTGGGTGTCCAACTGTCGCGTTATTCCGGGATAGGCACAGACCTATCACGACGGTGATCTGATCGGCGGCTAATTTCGCAGCCTCGATCTCGGCATTCTTCATCCTTTGTTGCTCCCGAATTACTGATGCGAACCTACTCTCGGTGCGCTCATTTTCCAACGATGTCGACGCGTTCGTGAACACAGTATGATCGTCCTCAGTGAGGTCGCCATTGGCTGTCGTCTCATCGTCGACCAGAAAACTGTTATCAGGCATGTGCATCATTAGAGTGTTGCCGACATTAGCGGAGCTGGCCCCCGCCACGGGCGACAGTGTCTCTCCGTGCCGACACGCCCTGTCGGCCAAATTGTATATCTGTTGCTTTGGCTTCTCCATTTTACTGCCAATGCTGTTAATCTCGGATTCGACCCACTTCATATCGATTTCCTTCTCATCTAACGTGTCCTTGATCGACCCGCAGACCATGCCGGATGTTTCAATCAATGCTGAGATAACGCGGCCGGCGCGGCCTCCCCCTTTGCTATTCGAACCGGCGAACATCGTCTGTTTTTTCGTTGACATCGTGACCTGCAACGTCTCAGTACAGTGGAGCCTCCCAATCTAATTTCGTAGTTATGGTCGGCGATTCGGTGCGGAGAAAGCGCGTCGGCAACGCCAACGCAAACTTTCTTGAGGGCTGCTACTAGAGAGATCGACGCGTCGTCGTCAAACTCCAGTCAGGAGCCCAATAGTCGGTCCGACTTCAGCAGTATTCGATTTCCCCTTTCCCTTGTCGATCGTCCCGCATGCCCATTCCTTTCTTGTACCCGAATCCGAACCATTGCCTCGGCTCAGAAACTTGCTCAGATTTGCCGCCGGCGTGATGGGTACTTATTCTTTGGGTACTAAATATGAATATGGGTTTCCGAAATAAATTGAACGATATCTAGTGGTATCGTTCGGTTTATTGAGATCAGAGTACCTATGTTATGAATTAGACCCTTTGCTACTCTCTCACCCATAGTATAATGAACTACAAGCTCCAAGCGAAGCGTGTCATCGTCGGCATAGGTACTAATCGATCGTCACAGAGCAGAGTGTCGACAGCATCATCATTCATCGACATTATTAATATTGCAGGGATGGGAGTCGAGAGCGGCAGCAGGCGCGGCAGCGCAGCGGAGAGCAGGGCCAGCACGGTCAGGTGGTTGACTGAATGAACTGGGATCCTGCGGTGAGGTTCTCGACTCGATGCGGCAGCAACTACTTGGTCCGGCAGCAACTTCAGAAGAATAATTTGGCGATGGGCGAATCAGTCTCCGAAGAAGACTATTCTTCAGAAGATGATTTTTTCGGGGACCAACGCCGTCCTTCGGGCGTCGAGTCGTCAGGCGGGTCCACTCACAACTTCAAAGCGGCTGGCCAGGCTTACCTTGATGGGTTCGACGAGAGCAAGGGGGAAAGACTGCAGGAAGGATTTTCTCAAGGGCTATGCGAATCGTTTAAAATTTCGAGTTTCATGGGTAAGGCGCTCGGCTCGACATGTGCATGGGAAGTCCTGGTCCAGAAGATGAGTGATGGAGCAGGCGGGACCCTCTCGGCGCCTTCCGATGATAACTCGCCGAACGACGACGGAGGCCAGGTGAAAATCTTTGGACCGACGACTCCGACGACATCATCAACTGCGAAATCTACATCATACCACAGAAAAGAAGATTCCACGCAACCTCCCTCGTCGAAATCGAACGTCGACAATTTGTCAAGAGCGATACAGCAATTCTTACTTGACGAGGTCGTTGGGGCGAGCAAAGAGACTGCTGAGGGATATAGCGGCGCACTACAGAAACTCAACACTGATGTCAAGTTGAGTACGAAATCCCTTCCTGACGGACATCGATCGTGACAACTTCGCAAATGCAAATGAGGTTTTAACGAGATACGAGCCCGGAGCCCGGTCACGGACGACGGGACCATATTTTGCGATTAATTAACCAGGGGAAATATGCTGATGTAGCCCATGTACCTCTCGCCTCCACAGTGCTCAAGAATTAGAGCGAATCATCCGGCCCCTTTTGTTGCGAAGTGTGATGATCTTCAAGAGACTGAGATTAAATGAGATGTCGATGTTGGTTAACTGTATGGATTACAATGCGCTTAATTGAAGCTTCTCGGCGGCACGGAAAGTTTCGACGGCACGGAAGTGAGCCCGAACTAAATTATTAAAACTTCCAGAGATAAAGTATTTGATCAGATGCCGTCACAAAGTTGAGGTCGTCCAGTCTCGCCGCCGCGAGCGATATCCGCGGCGTTTCGTACACCCTCGCTAGGCGTCCGCTCGGAGCGTGATACATTTTAATAGTGCTCCCTCCACAGGAGAAAAAGAAATCGTTGCAAATGAATGTCAAAGAGTAGACTAGCGAGTCGCCAGAACCGAATTGACGGACACACTGACCCGAAGACACGTTCCACATCCGAATTGTTTTGTCATCTGATCCCGAGACTATCTCATCCTTGCCCAGAACTGCTATCGTCTTAACGGGGCCAGTGTGGCCTTGTAAGGTCCTTTCTAATCCCGACGATAGATTCCAGCACTGGATTGTGTTATCGTGTGAGCCGGACACGAATCTATTGGAAGAACTCAGGGCGGCTATCACGGACACGACGTCAGTGTGGCCTTGAAATGTTTGAAGGCAAGAGCCGCAGCTGATCGAGAACAACTTGATGGTTCGATCGCGGCTTCCGCTAAGGAACCGAGTTGCATCTATCGGCGTCAGAGACTTCACGAAGCTCGCGTGCCCTTCGAAAGTTCGGACACAATCTTTCCTGTCACAATTCCACAGCTTGACGGTTCGATCGTCAGAGCCTGAAATAAAATGTTTGCTGTCACCAAAGACTGATAGTGCGTGGACCCAGTCACGGTGGCCCTCGAAGCTTCGGATGCACTCTCCTGTCTCCGAATTCCACATTTTGATGGTCATATCCCACGACGAAGACAGGAATGACGTCGAACTTAACGCCGCGACTTGTGTCACCGGCGACGAATGGCCCTTGAACTTCCTCTCTGGATCGATTAGGGTGTGCCGATCAGCGTGAGGCCCCTGCGGGGTCTCGTGGGACTTCGTTGATTTTTTTGCTTTGCATTCGCCGAATGATGTCGTCAGAGTAGCTTGCTTGCGAGGAAGCGTATTCCCTTTTGCCTTTCCCGTTTCTACCATCGTGCCAATTCTTTCCTTGCAATTTTCCCTCGAGTGTGCCCCACCCTGAACTCGTCTTAGAAACTCCCAGGCCTCCTCTGCTTGAGCATTGGCCTCGTCCAACTCTACTGTAGCCCTCTCTTTATCCTTCGAGGCTAGCTGCGACGCAGAGGACACTCTTCTCTGAGCAGCCTCAGCTCTTTTTGCAGCAGCCTCAGCCTCAACTCTTGACTGTTGCGCAAGATCCAACGCCTCGGCCGAATCACTAAGTAATTCCCTCAGCGATGACGATATCTTCGAAGCCGAAGTCATGGATTCTTTGGCCGCAGCTTGCCGCCTAGATGCATGTTCAACGCATTGCATGGCCGTTCTTTGCGTAGTCAAGTTCGACCCAGTAGATCCTGATTCGCAGCGATCATCACTATCGGCTGGCCCTTTGTCGGAGGTTTGGGGTTTCCTATTCTGTTGCATATGCGGACTTGTATGCGTGCTTTCAGTTGGGGACGCCAGCGAAGGGAGGGCGAGAGAATCTTGACTTGTCCTCTTCTTTCTCTTGTTCGCCTTGGAGGCGGATGTCCATCGTTTGACTTCACGTGATTTGTGTATCGAAGGTTGTCTCGCATCATCGTCGACTCTCAAACGAGTCCTTTTCCCGCCTCCTTCATCCGCGGCCCTGCTTGAGTTTTTTCCATTGTTATTGTTGTTCAGTAAATCGTTCACCGCGGAGCGCCTCGAGGGATGGACTGGTTTGCTCCTGCTATAATGTTGTTTTGTTTCTGCGTGTTCAGACGACCGCCGCCTCGTCAAATGAGCATGACTCGCAGCACCCCGAAGAGTAGTCGGAGGTTGCATCGTTGACCTTCTCTCCTGCGACTTAGGTGGACTTTGGCGAAAGCGCCCACCAACCGAACCTCTACTGGTCATTACAGGTGACTTGACTACATCATCTCCACGGAGGTCCGGTAGAAAATGTGACATCTTGTAGAGGATGCCGATGGCGCTCCGGCGCCACACGTCACAAGCTCTAAATACTCCTCTCTTCGCTCTTCACCAATAGCCATAGCCCATAGCAGCCGCAGCGATGCAATGCGGCAGCAGGCCTCCCAACGTGGGCATCGGCGGCAAGCATATGTTATCAGTCCAGGTTTTCCGAGACCGGGCCACAACGGTACCTAGCGACTCACGGGCCTCGGGGGCCTCGGGCCTTTTTTTTTCCGGTCCGCGTCGCAGTGACCCGCCCGGCCGCTTCGCTTCGCTCGGCCGCTGGATAAACGGCATAAACGGCGACCATCGCGACCTCACGACAAGTGCTGACCAAGAACATCACGTTGTTGCAACGCCAACTCTACTAATCATCATTATCCGAAGCGCTTAGCAGGTCGTCACTTGGGAGAGTCACCGCTTTTACCAGTCGCCACCATGCAATAACCCAGACGACTTGGCTGAAGGCAGGTGACACCGGCCTAGTGAATCTAGTGAACCCCGATCACTCGTCAGTCTCGGCTCGCAGCCAATGAGAACAAAACATGCGCATCTCACATCCTGGAAAGCGCCTTCCGCGTCTGCTCGGTGTCATGTGCGTTATTTTGATCATCGAATGTGGGCTGGCCCTCGTCCTCTCGTTCAGAATCGATACGGACGCTGCCGCGCGGTCGATGACGCGGATGACACGTGTTGGCCGACGAGGAAGGACATCAACGCTTCCAAGAGCACATCAACCAACCATGGAGGCCGAAGCCACCTTGCTGCACACTTTCAACTCCGACATCGCACGCGTCACGTTTCCCTCGCTCTTCTTTTCGCTACATCATCGGGGGGGGAAATCCCAGATACCGCGACATCATTTGTTACGACCGTCACCGTTCGAGGATCCGGCCTCTGCTCAGACAGCCGAACGCATGCTCAGGCGGATGTTGCAGAACCGGCAACGCAGCGATGGAAGGACCGTGTGCCCCGATAGGCGGACATTTGGACTAGTTGCTGGAGCCTATGGGCGCCTGCGATACGTAAACCGGAGATCCAAAGACTTCAGGATGGTGACATGGTACGGCGAGGAGAGCAAAACGCATAACAGCCGCTCGGGGGAACACCGTGCCAAGTGGACACCCACAGACAAGCTCGTCCAACTCTTGCAGCTACAGCTGGAGCTCTGTGCCCGTGAGGGCTGGCCAAGGGGTATCTTACCGCATGTAGGAGCATACAACCGTATACTGAAGCGTCTAGCAAGAGGAAGACAGCCATTGAGAGGAGTGCAGGCATTGGAACTGATAAAGCTTATGCAGTCTCGAATACCTGTCGGAGAAAATGGTGTGCTGTGCAAACCAGATTCAGCGAGTTTTGAGTTCGCCATCGAGGCCATCGCATCATTCCGAAAACCCGTCAAGATGAACGAAAAAACGATATTGCCTCACTCTTTCGCCTCAGATCTTGGGTTCGAGTTTCCTGCAGGATCCAGCGAGATGAATTGTATTGGCGAGGCAGAAGTTCTACTCGAGCAGCTAGAAAGCATGGCTAACAGCACAGAAAATCAGTATTTCAACGCATGTCGTCATCTTATCGAGGGCTTGGGACGCCATGTTGTGACAGAAGCAAAACATAGTACCCAGGCTGCCAGGGAGTGCTTCGTTCATCGTTCTGTTGAGCTGCTCGTTAGACTCGAGGCGCTGGCCCAAGCCTTGCCGCCGTCATGCATTGTTCCGAGTTCGACTTTCACGTCAGTAATCCTCGCTTTGTCCACCATCAAGCGAAGTTCATCCGCGCAGCAAGCGGAAGAAATTTTACTGAGGATGCTCAACTACTACCGAGATCTGGATTCATTCGATTGCAATGGGCTCTTATCGTCACAATCATTTAACACTAGGGATCTGTCCAAGGCATTCAGCGGAGCAATAGCAGCCCACTCGTCGGCCAGAGACACTGTCGGGGCAGAACGGGTTATGAACAAAATGTGTGAAGTGTACGAGAGCGGTGCATTTGGGGGTTCTTTTGTCCCAGATGTCCGCTCGTTTGGTTCAGTCATTGCTCTATACGGAAAGAAACATTCATATAGATCTAATGCAGATCATTGCGAAAGAATACTGTCGCGCCTAGAGGATGTGGCACTAGCTGAAAAGCACAGAGGCAGGGCATATCATTTGACAGCACAGCCTTACAACATTGTTATGCTTGCAAGGGTGCGATCAGTTGGTACGTCGTGGCCGAGGCGTCAATCATCGACTGAAGAAAAAAGGGCTCACGCAGAAGCAAACAACCAGATCATTCTTCGCGCACAGTCACTGCTCGATCATATGGAATATTCCATGAATGTGAAGCCTGATCCGTATACTTATTCAATTCTTCTCAACGCCTGGTGTAAGCAGAGTAGGCCTGGGAATGAGGGCCCCGCGGACGAGGCTGAAATGCTTCTACGTCGTAGAATCGAAGACATCGATATAGAAAAGGTATACGGCGACGCTGAAGCGCACGATTTACCGGAAGGAAACGTTGAGATCTGGCCCAACGCCAAGCATTACGCTTCGGTCTTGAAGGCGCACGCCCAACGACGCTCTGTGAGTGTCCTCGATTATGCGTGTCTTTCCTTCACAATGCTCTCACTCCATCCTGTGCACTGCACGCATAATCGAAACGAATCAGGCGGCTGGAGCTAAGAAAGCCGTGGCCCTCTTATCGGAGATGGAGCAGCGGCACTTCGATGCAACAATAATTGCAGACGACAACGCTCTCAGGACTAAATCAGGATATGTCGTGGAGACGAAAGATGTCGCTAAGCCAGACCTTGTCTGTTACGCGATCACCATCGATGCGTTCGCCAATTCGAGACTACCTGAAGCAAGCGTCGTCGCCCTAAGGTTGCTGGAAGCCGTGGAAACGAAGTTCTCAAACGGTGACGAATCGATGAAGCCCAACGCAAGACTTTACACGGCTGCCATACTTTCGCTTGGTAAGCGTGTCCGCAGCCGAGAGGCTCTACAGTGCCTTTTACTCATACCTTCGTGTCTAGTCCATTCGCCCTATATTGAGGAAGTCGGCGAAGACGAGAATTTTCACAACAGAAGGCCTCAAAACAATGCCAAGAGGGCTTGGGGTGTCCTTGAGCGAATGAAAGAAAGCGATGTGAAACCCAACTCATTCTCTTACAATTACGTCATAAACTGCTGTGCGAGCCAGCAAAACAGGGATGCACAAGACAAGAAGGAAGCGTTTAGTATCGCAGTGAAGGCCTTTCAGGAGCTCCGGGCAGCAACTGCATTAGAGCCGGATGACAGCTGCATCATCGACCCCTACCACCCGGACTCATTTACCTACGCTTTCATGCTAAAATGTTGCAACAACCTATTGGGCGAAGGAAATCTCCACATGAAAGTTGCTTCCCAAACATTCAAGGCATGCTGCAGCGCAGGGTATTTGAACGATGCAGTCTTGGACAGACTGTGGAACGGCGTGTCACCTGATCAATTCTTTGATTTGGTCGATGTCGGTGCCGAGCGTGTCTCTATTGAACGTCATTCAAGAGAGTGTCCTGTCAGGGTGAGCGAGCTGCCGTCTGCATGGAGCCGATGTTGCAACTCTGTCACTAGGAGATCAAAAAATCGGCGAATGCAATCAGGTAGGACTTAATAAGTCAGCTGCTGCTTGATTATGTGCATGAGTTGGCTCGGCAGGCGCCATTTATGTATCAATCCTCGTCTATGTTCACCATCTTGCCCGTCTTGGGATCTCTTACGAAAGTCCCACTTCCGCTTGATCTAGACGACCAGGGCATAACTTTCTTCTTTTGTACCACTATTTCCTCTTCTGCTTCGCCGACGGAATCAGACTCAGAAAACTCTTCGTCCCAGCTGCCCCACATGGTGTCCAACATACATTCTGTTTCGTCGTCTTCGTTGCAGACGCTCTCGTCTGCATCGACCGAAATACTCTCTTCCGCATAAATTGCATCTATGCAAGAGGCAGTGGCTTGATCGTCTCCGACAATGCACATCTCAACCAAGGCCAACACATGCCGTTGCTGCACGTCCGACCCCCGCGCGATCCTCAAGGTCAAGACATCGTCCTTGGACCTTCCGGCCACCAATGACTGAACTCGCTCAATGCCGAGGCCAGAGACATCGACACACTCGTCGAATGTGCCCGTGATTTGAACGATGACATCGCCTACCTTGATTCCGGCCTTTTGGGCGTTCCCACCCTCCACGACATCGACAACGAAAACATACTTCTCTCCGTTCGGCTCTTCCGCAAGGCTCTCTTCGACGCTGCAACCGAGGGGCTTGTGCTCAGTCAGATCGATTTGCATCCTCCTACAGCCCTCTAGAGCCCCGGCGAGAGTCGGGATACCGTTGACAACGTCTAGTTCGCTTCTGAGAGACGTGCTAGACTTTATCCTACCAAGGCGGCGGACGCTGGATACAGAGAACCCCCATGCTCCCCCGAGGAGGAAGACAAGCAAAGCTATCGTTGTCCGTCTCAGCATGGTGGTGACCGACTTGATTGTCAAGGTCTGACAAGAAGCGGACTATCCTGGGTTTGACAGGGATTGAGTCCAAGCACAGCCTGTGCTCCTGCGGATTTATTGCCGAAGCGCAAATTCGGAGGGTCGCAGAGGGTCGATGATACGCGAGTTCAGATGAATTCGCGGCGCCTCTCGATCTTCACCCCCATCCCCGCCGCGCGGCGAGGGGCGAGGAAACAGTTAGTTTAGTTTAGTACATAGAGTTTTTTTTTTAGTACCTAAGTATCGCCGTGCGTAGCGTATGTATGTCGTAGCCCTACTATCTCTTAGTGGTTTTGGGTATGTAGACCAGCCGAATTGCAATTTATGTACACCCCCTGAAAGGCCTCTGAACGTACTCCCACCTAGAAACCGAGCACACCATTCGAAAGAGCACCCCCGAATTAGTCATAGTGCATACTTCAACCTTGGTTGTCCGACAACTACCATCGATTCCACGAGGCTTCAAAGATACGATGGAGCTCAAAATCTTTTGACCCACCTAATATCGCAGATTTTCAATCCAATGGATGGACACCAAAACGGCGGCCCTGGGCTCGGGCCGGGGCGCGTTCCTCCAGGCAACTACCATCCCTTGACCTGCCCGGCGGTGGTATCCGTCGACGGCGATCCAGAACCGACAACGAGGCCACGCCCAGTCGACCT
>JAAMXK010003602.1:0-12128 GCA_019693575.1 Thalassiosira oceanica | reverse complement strand
TCATGGAGTGGGACAGCGATTCCGACAATGTAAGTGAAGTGTAAAATTGACTCTATCTCACATGAGAACACACATATTCTAAAGTTATTTGCTCAGGCTTCCGACGAGCCTCCATGCGACGAGCCGGACGAGCTCAGCATCAGAGAAGTCATGTTGTTCATGAAGTGGACAGACAACATGAGAGATGAAGTCATCAGGGCGCTCAAGATGAACAAAAATGATAAGGTCGATGCTGTCCATTACCTCATAGGTATCGAAACCAACGAGACTGTCGTAGATCCCAAGTCGATTTCCGTTGTCGAGCCTATGGTTGACAATCCCGATGAGAATGTTGTCGCAGATCCCAAGCCTCATTCCTCCGACAAGACTAAGGTGGACATTTCCCAGACTAAGGTGGACGTGCACGAGTCTCCTTCCGTCGTCGAGCCTAAGGTGGACAAGGTTGTCGCAGATCCCAAGCCTCATTCCTCCGACAAGACTAAGGTGGACATTTCCCAGACTAAGGTGGACGTGCCCGAGTCTCCTTCCGTCGTCGAGCCTAAGGTGGACAAGCTTGACGAGGACACCTCCTTCGCCAGCTGTTGTGAATTCATCAAGTATCTCCCCTTTCCGAAGAAGAAACCAGACGCTTTGTCGCTACCGCCCGTCAATGCGGACGAGAGGGCGGACGCCGCGGCCGGGGGCGAGCCGCTTGGGTCGCTCGTCGACAAGATCAACAGCCTCAAGCTCCGCAACCAGGAGGCCACGATCGACGACCTGTTGTCAAGGCTCCGCAGCTCCGACGCCGTCCGGGAGGAGTCCGAGCGTGCCCGCAGGTTGGAGCAGTCCGAGCACGAGCGCGGCAGGAACGCCCTTCAGGCCACGATCGACGACCTGTCGTCGAGGCTCCGCAGCTCCGACGCCGTCCGGGAGGAGTCCGAGCGTGCCCGCTGGTTGGAGCAGTCCGAGCACGAGCGCGGCAGGAACGCCCTCCAGAGCCAGCTCGACATGGCCCGTCACCACGAGACGGAGCTCAACGAGACGCTGGAGTGCCAGGATGTGAAGATCTCCGAGCTGCGGAGGGAACTGGACTGTGCCAAGGCCGACCGTAACGCCCTCCTCCTCGAGCTTGGGAGCCTGAGGAGCATGATGTCACTCGCGGGGAGCAGCTCCTACCCTGAAGACAGCACAGACCCCAACAAGGGAGCTGACTCGGATAACGCGGAACCCAACTCTGACGAGGGAGTGGACGAGGGTATCGACGCGGATGTGGTTGTCGATGTGGAGGACTATACAAACGCGAACACTGAAGTATCTAGCGAGGTGAGAAATTGGTTTTTGTACACGTATTACAGGTTAGCTCATTTAAGTTTAACCACTGCTTTCAGTACTATCTACAGTGGTTGGCCGTGTCTATGTTGCTGTTTGGGATGTATCTGATCCTGAGCTTTTTTGTCGGTCAAGAATGTTTGGTGTGCATTGATGGTTTGGTGCTGATGGCAATCATCCAGATTGTTTGGAAAGTTCAAAGTTGGACCATACCTATTGTCACTCGTGCTGTGAGTATAGGCCTGGTAGCGGATATCCTCTCAGCTAATACTCATGAAACACCTCTCTCTCAGGCTGGCGGAAAAGGTCTAAAAAGGAGAGACATGAACCTGGAAAGCGGTAACAATGACAGTGATGTGGAAATTGTCGAACCAACAAAAAAACTGAAAACAAGCATCGATGACAGCGATAGCGATGGTTCATTTGCTGCTCTATTGAGAGTTAAAATTCCCGGCGGCCCCAACAGAAAGGACGCCAATTCAGCCACCAAGAATGAGTCGAAGATGAAGAAGCCGACGGACAAGCCCAATAAGACTAGGTAAGATCAAATTAGATTTGATTATGGCATTGAGTTCCATTCTTGATAGAGTCTAACGCAACCAGACAGCTCCATTGAGACTCGATCGGCTAGTCTTGTGGCCAACGGAGCTGATATCGACGTTTGCCGTCGTGAGGAGGAAGAACTGTACCCGCCCCACCTACGCACGAACACAGTCACGTGTCAAGAACACATCAAACTTCTTCAAGGCAGAGAACATCCATTGACATACTATGCCAAACTAACTTTCGAAGGGTGGAGGAGAAAACTGGTCCAATGCAAAAACCGCCTTGGCCGTGCATCCTATCCAAGGATTTGTAAAGCATTGGAAATGGCCATCAGCGAGTCCCAACCTGGGCCAGGTGTCCTGGACGGCATTCTGCCCCCGAATCTGCGTGACCTGCGTGACAACGAAACGGGTCTAGTAGTGAGGGAGAGCAACGAGGATCCTCGTCTGCAGAAGGTGGAAGAGGGAGACTTACTTACACTCAAAGGAGCCAAATTTGATAAATGTCTTTTCATTGGAATCGGTGGGAATTTCAAAATCGACAACTGCGCTAAAAAGGAGTTTGAAGAACTGGTCAGTCAAATACCAGCTAACTTTAGCCAACACCTGAATGATTCTACGAGACCCGTGGTACTTGTGAGTAAACATATGTCACTATTCATTGTTCAGAAACTGACAGCTAGTTTTTTTTTAAAGAGAGTCTTGGAAGACTTGGAGCGTAGTGGAGTATTGTTGTACATTCTAACGGGCCAAACAAGTGGAAGGGGGTGCACGTACACATTTGTCAGACTGACAACGGAAGAGTGCCGTGGAAATGCAAGAGAGGTACTGAATAAGTTGTGCAATACAATTTATCAATTACGATACAAAAACAGAATACAGAAATGGAAAGAGAGGAAGACCAAATTGAAAACCAAGCTTGACGATCTGCAGCGGGAGTACAATGAAACCACCAATTTGTTGCCGAATCTGCCAGGGGTGAAAGTTTATGACGGTTCATTGATAGACATTCTCCAGCAAAATCCCACTGTTGGAGGATTGGAGTTGATTGATGAAAAACTCCCATTGAGAGATGAGATTATTGGGGATATGCAATTATGCCAAGAGAAAGGGGACGAGAAGCTGAATGTGGCTCAGGGTTTGGATTTGGTCAAAAGCTGGCTCGAAGACGTATCCCCGGGTGCAGGCAATGCAGACAGCGATGGACGGGAATCAGTGAAGAATCTGTCATTGGCATTTCCTTACCTGGTGAGTACATTGGAGAGTGTGGGCAGAGACTTCGATTCGAAAAAGACGACTAACCCAGCATTGGACTGCAGCGTGTCAACACTCACATAACAACAGTGGATGTAATAGTACTTTACGCACGCGAGTTTGAGTGCCTACTCGAAATGGTCGAGAACGGAGCGATCTGTCCCCTAAAAGAAGCCGAGGATATTGTCCGAGGCACAGGCTACTGCCTTGAGGATGTATGTAATATCCACAACAACAAGACCGCGAGGTCCCGCTGGGGTGAGGAAAAGACAGAGAGACTAAAGATGTTGATTGAAATTGTCTACGGACTACTCTTGAGACTAAGCGGCGGAGATCCGCTCACCGGAGAGCACATCAAGCGGGGCCATCGCGCGCTCTCACACTTTGTCTTCGACCACCTCACAAATGCGGTACAAAAGGATTATAGCATCAAACATCACTATGTAACTTCTGCAATACTTGCTGCTTCACGAGGATTGCATCAAGAAGTGCTCGAATATCTAACTGAACTTTTGACAGAGGGAACCAAGACCAGGGCATGCCACAACAAAAGCAACGTGCGAGGCAATATTTCACATGCCAGTGCACGGTTCCAGGAGATATCTGACAGGTTTCTGTGTATGCATGGATATTACGGGCACTATGGGCTATTGAGTGACAGTGAGTAATGTTTATTACCTTGGTGGGAATTATATCTATGCGTGACCTAATCAATTTCGGAACAGTGACTTCTGTTACCAAAACAGCCAACGTCTCACGGTTAATTTGTGACCTGGAGGCAATTCAGGCAATCAACGGGATGTATGCAAACCAGGGTATGAATGCCTTGCCCATTGACCCAAGAATCCTAGAGTTACTGATTTGGAAGCACCTTGGTATTCTCTGGAGAGACGTTTGCTACTACAGCTTCAAGGAGCTAAGCAAGGATATCGCCCATTTTCCAAGAAAATTGAATAGCATCGTCATACGTGCCTTATGCTTCTTTCAGAAGAACTACACCGCAGGGGATCCACCCTTCCGGGCACAGGCTGCAATTCTGAATGTAAATAACATCGAACTGCACCATGTCGGGCGAAAGGATCCAAACTACCATGAATATTCGATTGATTGGACCCTGAGGGAACGTAGGGATGAAATGGTTAAGGGGGATCAGGTTGCACTGACCAGAGGTGCACATTTGGAGATTACCAACCGAGAAGCTTTGACGAAAAAAGGGCATTCTGTCAGTTTTACTCAAGAACAGATGCTGTTTGCCAAGCTGAGGGAATGCATAGGGTTGATTAGGTAGAAGATAAGCCTACTAGGTTGCCGTTTGAAAGACAGCAAAAGTGTGAAAGGTGATACGCGCAGCTTCTTGACGTCGAATACCTGGGACGTGATGGCCACGAACTGCTGCAGTTCCGTCTTTAGATAAATGTTCGCACCGAGCAAACCTGGATCATCGTAATCGAGTGGTGGATTTGTGGGAGCGTCGGTCTCCGACCTCGGAAGCGGAGAGGCGCTTGGGACAAGGTCTTCGTCGTAATAGCACATTGTCTGCGCAAAGCATTTCAAATTACCAGGACAGTCGTCGTCTTCGCCAGCACACCAGTGCTCACAAGACTTGGAAGCGTCCCCCCAAGAGACCCCGCAAAAGTTATTCCGACTGGGGTCGTCACTGGGGAGCCTCGGCATCATGGCGCCCGATCCGCCTTGCCCCTTCGAACCGTTGATTTGGCCTCTGATTTCGTCTCTCCAGTCGGATCCATAGGTTTCGGCCAGGAGACCCTGGACGTTGCAAACCGTGGCCACGCAGTAGTCGTCACCCTCGCAGACCGAGTCGTCGACACAGTGGGTCTCAATACTGCACCTCTCCTGGGCGTCCAACCACCTTCAAGTTTCCGATTATGCGTGTCAGTGTGTAGAAGAGCTTGCTCACACACATAATCGAGGAGACTCACCATGTGCCGCAGAATTTTGAATTGGAAATATCGTTGTACTCGGCATCAAGTAAGGCCGTCAAGTGTTTGTATTTGAACTTGTCGCCGTCTCCACGCGCGGCCGAACAAAGAGTATCGCCGAAACAAACGTGACCCGGTGTGCTGCACTCCTCGTCGAGACCATTGGGGCAGTTCTCTCTCTCCTCACAATTTTCTGACGCGTCGCTCCAGCTTTTACCGCAGAAGAGAGCATCTTGCGCACTCGTCGAACGCGTCGAGACCGATATGAGCAGTGCTAAAAGATCGAGATGGACAGGCCTTCTTCGGTACCTGTAGTTCCGATCGGTGGTCGCCAGCCTCGTTGTCGTGTTCAGCTTTTGTATAGGACGCCGACGCCTCCCTAGCCGTCCCGATCCCCGTCGCTGATGACCGAGGCCGTTGCACCCCATCCTGCCTAGCCTCTGCTACCTCGACACTTTGGACAAAAGCAGCCCGCCCGTGTGATTATTCGTCTGCAGTGTCATCGTGCCGGCTGCGGGCCGACGTCGAATGCAATATTGTACGCAGGAGACACTGTGGGCGTCCGCCGCCACAAAGTATGGGCGTCCGCCCGCCGCCTCAAAGTAATTGCTGTATCCTGGCCCGCCCAGACAGCGGACCAGACAGCCCCCCCGATTATGCTAATGCAGCCAGGTTCTCTCTCCGAACCCACCGCACGGCTCCTCGGGCAACGACGACCCAGACAGAGCGGCTCCTCAGGCAACGAACCGGACAGCCGAGCCTGGGACGCCGACGGCTACGGACCGAATAGAATCTCGTACATAATATGGCCATACGATACCATAAGTACCTCGCCGACCTCATCGCCTCCGCCGTTGGGCTCCGACTCGCCCCTTTTGAACTGGGGTGCCCTCCCTACACGCAACAAGCGAACGGCACGGAAGCAACATAACACAAAGGCGCGCGCATCCGCGAGCGGCAGCCATCTAAAGTCAGGCAAGGCTATGGCTATGGTCGGGTCCTCTGCCTGCAACATAACAGTCGGAGGGAGAGGAGGAGGTCCGCCAGAGATCCTTCAGCAACATGCCGTCTTCCATGCGACTCGGGACAGCATCCGTTGCGGCAGCCCTCGCGTTCAGTGGGTGCGCCGTCAAAGCGTTTTCGAACGACGGATCGAATCGACATCAACGATGTTTCGCCCACCAAAGAACATCGTCGGTGTCGTCCGCACGTAGTAGCAGGCGGCTGATGGCTAGACCCAAGGCCGCTCTAGAAACAGAGGCAGACAAAAGGGACAGAATACTCAACGAAATTGATAGCGGTCTCCGAGAATTCTCGAAAGAAGATTCGCAACTGCTCGAGGACTATGGCGCCGAGGAAGACTTGATGGGTGATGACGACGACGACGATGCCATCGACGCAGGTAGGGGAAAGCTGCCATGATTGCGCGCGGTCATCGTTTGGAAACTTTCCGAGTGTCTAAAATGTCTTCTCCAGCAACGCTCGGCCAGTGGGACGAAAGGGACCTCAGGTAGTTGAAGCGTGGCGGATAATGTGCTGTGTTTGACTTATTGAAACTTATCTTGACCCTCGCGCTTTCGATTTCAGAGATAAGTTCGACTATGAATGGGATCCTGATGCGGGTGATCAGGACCCCAACAATCTCGATCCTCAGTATGAATACGTTACAGAAATTCCGCTGGACGAAGAGGGGAACGAGATCGGCTATAACCCGCAGTTTGGGTACAGCAACCCGATCGATAAACGGACGATACTGAACCCTCCAGACTCGTACGTTATCGACGAGAAGACGCGGGATGATCGGCTTGTGCCCAAGGACTTCCCGGACGGTGACCTGGAGAATGCGTCGAATGCCAAAATTACCGCGTTCCGGAAGGGCCTAAAGGAGGTTGAAACGTACACTGACGAGTATCTTCAGATGGAGGTCCCGCGACACACGGCCAAGTGGCATGGATACCCCGAGATCCTCTCTTATCCCAAGCAGGACTACATGAACAACCGATTCACCAAGCCGGAAGATAAGACGGACTTTGATGCCTTGGGTCCCGCACTGGCCCGCGTCAAGGCCGTCGAGTTGGCCCGCGCAAAGAATAACGAATGGCTGCCGAAGGGCGTGAGCGAGGAGTACCACCGCAAGAAGACTGCGATATACAAAGAGAAGGGCGTGATCACGGGCAGTACTCTCAAGGGTGAGGCTGATGAGGATATTGCGGCCAAGATCCAGCCTGCTCTCGAAATCCTCGGCGATGTGGTGGAGTTGCTCAGTATCGAATTGGGTACGGTATTTCGCTTCAAATACCATGGCTTGATCAAGAACAAGCGCGGCATGGAAGCTTGGACTGGAGTTTTGCTGAGGGATTGCGATGTCGATGTCACGGGTGTTGTGTTCGAGACCGGCCATCGAAAACGAGATCCTTACTACGATGGCGGAAGCCATTGGTACGGACCTTATTGAGTAAGGCAAGTAAAATGTGCAAATGCCAATAAAAAGAACACCTATCACTCTTTGCTTAAAACTGGGGTCCCGATTTTCAGTCTGGATGACCTTCTCGTGGCCCGCTTTGCCGTTGAAGGGCTATGCCCCAACGGCCGGCGAGTCTGGGGCGATCTTGATCGCGAGACTTTGTCTACATCGCTGCTCATCGAAAGCAGTCTCGCCTTGGTTTCTTCTGATCGTGCAATTGCATCCGAGCCAACGATCGTTCGGCATTTGTCAAGCAAGGATATTTCTTCGACAAGATCCATAAAGCGATAGTGCAAAGAGAATTTTCTGTGTCTGCTGTTTGGGTTCTCGCCGGTGTGATTGAGGAGCTCGTCTGCCGTATCATTGAAAGGGTGCATCTGGTGGAAAACTTCGTAACTTCCTGACTTGTGACAGTTCGAGCAAATATTGAAGTCTTTGCTCAGAAGCTGCTCGCATCCAAGGCAGTGATAGTAGACATTGGACAGTTCGACACCGCAGCCTATGCAAACATAGTCTTCGTTCCCATACGGATCGATTGAGTAGTGCATCGGATCGCGCCAGGTATCAGGCCTTTTCTCGGTACTTCCTGAGAGATTCGACGTTTCCGTGGCCAATTCGTGACGCCGAACGGTATACTCGAGCGAGGGCAGTATACCCCGAAGGACAGTCTTGGCTTCCGGCTCTGACGCGTTCAATTGAGCTCGCGTTGGAAAGTCCATCTTGAACAAATTCTTTGGTTTTGGCTTGACCTTCGAAGAGTTTTCCTTTGCGACGCATTTTTGGGCAAGGAACAGAAGGGCTGTGTCTGGCACTGCAAGTGATTGAAGCTTCTGAACTTGGTTGAGTGCTGAGCATTCCACGAGGCCTGACACTTCGCGGTTGATGCCCTCGCTCGTGACGCCCTTGAACATCCAGTCCCATGCGATTGAGAAGCATATATCCTCGCCCTCGCCATCTTTCTTTGAGTCCATGAGCATTTGCCGCTGTACCGCATGGCAGTCTGTCGGCGGGAGGGGCGACGGAGCCAATTTGCGAAACGCGTGGAGGCGGCCCTTGTTTATATGCACCAACTGCCCCGGCTTCAAAACGAACACGGAGGGACAGTATCCCATTCTTTTGCACTCCTCAATGGATACGGCCGTCGGCCAGTCGCGTCGAATCTTGTCCCCGCCCTGGTCCCGGTGAGGCAAATCGTACAGAGTCGCCTTTGAATCAGATGCACCGGTGAGCAGCCGCAGAGCGTGGTACTTGTGACGCTCGGTGAGCCGCCGAAGCATGACGACTTCATTGTATCCGCTCAGGCACAAGTGACCAGAGTCTACAGTGCCGTGACCGTCCTGGTGAAAGTGGGTGAAAGAAGCTGGCGGGGTGATGTACAGGTTCGGTCCCATGAACGGTCTATTGGCAGGAAGAAGAAAGGTGTTGGATAAGAAGTGAGCACCGCCTTTTTTACTTGAGCTACAACTCGCGCGAAACTTACCTGCCGTTGACGTTGAGAGCGTTCATCATGCAGTGCGAGCCACCCGGAAGGATCGACGGAAACATGAAATTGTTCTTGAGATCCTCGAACGATTCTGGCAAAAGTTTGACCATGTCCACGTCGAGGAGATACTGATGATAAGTTGACGTTAGCTCATGACAGGCCGGCGCAATCCAGCCGAGTAACACGAGATACGCTTACGAGTGCGTCTTCGTCTACCTTGACCGTTTTCGTCTCGTCATTGCCATCCACGAATGTGAACGTGTTCGCTTCCCCGGGAGGTGCGTTCTCATCCTGCACGTTTGCCGCTTGGCGTTTATCGAGGTACTGAAAATAGTCCGAAAACTTCATACTAAGCATGCCGTCCTTCTCCTTTGAGATCTTGGTAGATACGCCGCCACTTGCTTGGCCATCTGTCGAGATGCTTTCGAACTGTCGAATCCTGTGGTGGTACTTGTTTCCGATGCAGCCGTCGAAGTATTCTCGCGATAGAAGTGTGGGGTCCATGGCGTCAGCGAGGCCCTGGGAAACCACTGTGATATCGTCACGTTCCATCATTCGAAACAGGAACATCTCGTCTTCCATGTGCGGCTTCTCGGTGTGGCCTCCTTTCTGATGGGACAAATCTCGAAAGTCTGCAAGGAGAACACGAGAATCTTCGTCGAACGACCACGTGCATAGACCAGTGTCGGGGAAACTGGGAAGGTCGTGCGGCGGGGGTATCGGTTTCAGATCATCCGAGGTTGTTGAGGGTGCCAGTTGCTGTGCAAATGCAGATCGAATTGATGTCAGTTGTTCCACGGAGTCGTGAGGGAACGGGGGGTTGTGGTATCTCCACGCCGTCTCTTCGTCGTAATGGTTCTCGGACGATCTTTCGTCGCCGTCAATTCCCATCAAGTATCTATCTACGAACCCGGCTTTCTTTTCCACTTTCTTTTCCGAGTTCCCCGTGCGTTTCCTCCGAACAGGAGATTTGATTAGCTTGCACTTCTGGTCAAACGATAATGTAGCGTCTTCCTCTTTGCCATGATCGACGCCCCCGCTCGATATTGACCGTCGAATGGTTGATCGAGCAGCCACTGCTGACTTCCTTGTTGGCCGGGATGATGAAGTGATGACAGAGGCAGTAGCCATCCTTGGTCCTCCAGGCTTCAGCTGTGGGGGCTTCGTCCTTGCCCTTTTGCTACTGCTAGTACTGCTGCTGCTGCTTGATTCTTTGTCCTTGTGTTGTTTCCCTGGTAATCCCGTCCGACCCATCGACTCATCCGATGACCCATATCTTGGTAGGGGCTTGCGCTTTCGGCCATGTAGGCTTTTTGCCTCGGCAATAAAAAGGGAGTCTTCCTGAGGCGCCCTCGTCACCATCTCGTTACTACTCGACAAAATAGTGCCCATGGACTAAGTGGTTGACCGATTGCTGTCTAGATAGGCGATGCACAGGAGTGGAGTCAGTGGCATCGATGTTTGATCGAAATATGTGGGCATTTATATCCAGCAGCCAGCGCCAGCATTAGCCGTGGTATCTAAATTTCCGGCGAGGGTGGAGCGTGTCACAGACGACAGACAGCAAGCATCATCGCTTACCGATATTATGGCAGGAGGCAATTCGCCGTGCACTGATTCCCCAGAGATGGCTATTTTAATGAACGTAATGAACGTGCGGGACAGACAGTTTGCACCGTCCACCTCCACCGTCCCGTGCGCTGCGGTGGGTTGCGAGTTGGCACGCTCAAGGTTTGACACGGATCCAAGGTCAACTGTGCAAACAGTGGTGTTTCGTTCGCCACAGTAAATTGCTCTAAGGACAACGGTGTTACTCCCCCGGTCAAGGCCGCCGCAGGTCGACGTTTCCGCGGCGGTGTCTTCCCTCCCTTCTACCGGTGTCATTGTCTCGACTCGACCCGGGCTGGAGGGAGGTCAATCTCGAGTAGGATTTGTGCCGGATAAATAATCGATATTCGAACCCATTTATGAACTAACTACTTGGCTTAGTTCTTGAGGTACCCGCAAGAAGCTACCAGTATCTTGTGAGTACGAGTTCAAAACTTGAGTAGGTTTGAGTAGGCAAAAGGAAAAACGCACAAAATAAGTCAATATTCGATCCCTTCAATGAACTAACTATATTTACTTAGTTATTGGTATCCCGCCAAAAGCTACCAGTAAGTAGCAAGGTATCTGGCTGCCCCAAATAATACTACACCACCTTAATCAAGCACACCCTGGCACACCCATCCATTGTGCACGGTGTGCACGGTGGTCTCTACTGCTCATCATTTAAATAATTTTATTTAATTTGATTTTTACAATCAACATCAAAACTACAGTCAACTACAGTCAGCAATTGCAATTGATGATTTGGACAACACTATAACTACTATAAATAAATAAATGGTAATGAGGATGAACTTTTTTCCTGTGTGACCTTCTCAGAGACCCGCGAGCAGTGTTCGGGACGCCAACGGGGTCTATCCTGCTCGGCGAAGTGCCCTCTACGATGAACTTTTTTCTCTGTGTGACCTTCTCAGACCCGCGAGCGGTGTTCGGGGCGACGACGGGGTCTATCCTGCTCGGCCGAGTGCCCTCTACACGCCGACGGGTCCATTGGGTCGGTCCGTGGCCTCCGTCGACCTCAAACAACCATCGATGCATCGTCGGTCGTCGATTTGTCCGCTCCGATGTGCTCGCGACCCAGTCACGAGCAGTTTTTCCGGAGTCGCGTGTCACTTTTGCGGGCCGCCGACGTCGCCGGAAACTGAATATCGCGGATTCGGACGGCCCCCCGTCCATGCAAAGGGGATGGTCCAGGGGGGGGGGACGCTCGATTTGCGATGATGTTCTCTGTCGAGATGGCGGCGACGGAGTTTAACGACTCGGTCGGTCGGTCGGTCGCTCTACTAGCTATCGTACGGTAGAGTTTGACCTCTGCGGGCCGGTCTCGCGATCGTGCGGGTCACGCAGGAAAAGTTCATCCTACATAAGATTAGCAGATCACAAAAGACTTACCTCCACATCCTATCCACTATCCGCCCTGGTCGAGCAGGCGTTTGCTCGCTACGACCATTGGCAACAGGACAGTTGATGAGTTTAAATGAGTTTGTTGCTTGGCGACCAATAATGTCAGCATGCATACCCGCACC
>JAAMXK010003594.1:0-10627 GCA_019693575.1 Thalassiosira oceanica | reverse complement strand
GAAAAATGGTCCACAATGCGAGGGGGGTGATAACTACTCCAACACTACGGTACGGAGTTTTACACTTCCCAGTCAAAATATATAGATCAAATTCATATTTGTAAATGTACCGTCATTCTGCAACGCCTAGTTAGCTCAGTTGGTAGAGCGCACGACTCTTAATCGTGTGGTCGTGGGTTCAATCCCCACACTGGGTGTCTATTTTATGCATAGAGTCCTGTTTCATCTTTTGGTTGAAGATCGGCCATCATCTTTTGGTCGGTCAAGGAAGTGTTGTGGGTGATCGATGCGAGTTGGACGAGAGACTTCTTGAGATAGCGTTCACTAATTCGGGGAGAGACGACGATAGAGAGACGGGGGCAAACAAACATGTCCCTAAATCCTCTCGGGAGGGCTGCACTGACGTCGTGATGGGTCGTCGGACGAATTGATGGGTCACGGGGGGGCGACGACCGTCACGCTTGCAGGCTCCAGAAATTAATTTTTGGGGCGCTTTGAAGCTTTTAAAGAAGGCTTACGTCGGGAGAGAAGGGAGACAGAGGGGAGGTAGAGGACACACACTTGACAATCAACCAACAGAGATGAGTGGAGACGCGCCGCCGACGCTCAACACTGGCTCTACAATAGCTATCGTGAGGAGCTCGGGCCGCCCGCCCAGGGCCGCTCCGCGCGCAGCGGCCCCGCGGGAGCGCCCCCGGAGGGCATCGACGTCACGTGAGTCAACAGGCGCCCGTTGTTAACATCTTCGTGGCGTGGGACACAAACGTCCAGGACGGCGTGTTGGGCTGCTTTTTCATTTTTTTACGTCTTGATTTTTTTCGAGTGAGGTCTCGAGTGAGTTCGACTCGAGCTCTCGTCAGCTCGAAAAACAATCAACACGCGGCCACAGTAGAGCCGAGCAGAACTACACAGCGCAACGGACACAGAAGTGCCAACAAAGGAGGCTGTCTGTGGAAACGACGGGGACGGTCAAGAGACGGGACCTGCCCATCGTCGTGAAACGGGGGCGCGGCGGGGAAAAGGAAAAGAGGACGGCGAGAGTCGTCCGCGTCGAGCAGCGCAATGACACGGGGGGGTGACCCTAGAATCGGCACAATCTCAGCAGGAAGAACACGGAGCCGCGCTACCATGGTCGTCACGAGGTAGGTCCCCATTCGATTTGCGTTGCTCCTTCCTCCACTCGCTCGGTCGTGCCGTCTGCTGTGCCGTCTCCCGTCATTTCCTGCGCTAACGCCGCCCGGCCTCTCCCAGTAGGGCGTCGTCCTCCGCAGCCGAGACAGTGGATCTCACCTTCAGCAGCGACAGCGAGAGCATCGAGGTAATCGAGGTGAACGGCAGCAGCGAGGGTGAGAACGAGAGGAACTCCGCGTCAAAGTCCATCGAGGAGGTAATCGAGGTGAACGACAGCAGCGACAGCGAGGACAAGGTCGCGATCCCGCCGCCGGCGTCAGCGGCGGTGTCCTTCGACAATGGCAGCGACACGGAGGACAACGCCGAGGATGATAATCAGGTGAGTTCCTTCTAGAGTGATTGTGATTTGTGATTGTGTGAGGTGACGCCGTGTCTAACGAGTCACCGCAGAAGCGCAAGGCGTCCGCTGCCGCTGCCGCATCGTCGTCGTGGTGAGTGAGATCCTGCGTGATCCAATCTTCCGGTCCCGCGTCGCTCGTTCCGATCCCGCGCGTTTTCTCGACAAGTGCTTCCAACGATCCAGCAAGCGCAGGAGCGCAGAAGGAGAGACTGACGAGGAGGAGTGGCAGGACGAGAAGTGCCAAGTTTTTGTACTGAGGTCTCAGCTGGAGGCAATTCAGGAACAACGCGAAGATGCAAACGGTGAGGTAGCCAGTCTCCGCAGCGAAGTGAACAGACTCAGGATTAGAAACGATACCCAACGCGAAGTCATTGCAAAGAGGGACAGTGAGCTCCTGCATGCACTTGGTCAGGTGGATTATTTGAGGACATGTGCCATCGAGAACAAGCCCGTACATATCATATCTCCGTCAGACTGGTTTTGAATCACTCTTGTGCTGCTGCATAAGATAGTAAAATCTGACTTTGTAGGAGTATAGGAGAGTAGAGGGTAGAATATATATTGACAAGTGTTGATGGTATATATGAACATATAAAAATAGAATGGCTATATGGCTTTTCCAGCTAGCTAGATAGATAGGGTGAGGTTGTGCCTGGAATCGCATCAAGTGTTCTCTTCTTGACATCAGCTGTTGTGCGTTCGGCTCTCAAAATTGTCCAAAACAGCAGTGAAGTGGCCAAGCCACGATTCTGCGACAATTTCCCCAATTTAGTTGGTGGGATCACAATCAAGATGAGGGCAAGGACGATAGTGAGGAGGAGGAGAAGCTTCCGCTGGCCCCGTCGTCACCCGAGGAGTACGCGGACGTTGCCCAGAAGTGGTACGAGAGAGAGCAAGGACGGCTTCACATCCGAGTCGACCCGCCGTCCTCCAGCCAATCGTCCCAGCACGCCGCAACCTACAAGTACCTTTACGTCTTCTGCGTCGCCATTGCCACCACGATGCTCGTCATCGAGAACCTCATCCTGCTCCCCAGCGGCATCCTCTTCGGCTTCATCAACTTCTCCAGCGACCTCCTGTCCATGAACAGCACCAGGTCCTCGTACATCTACTACCTTTTCTGGCCAGACAGCAAGGGACGGCGGCGGAATCCTTTTGCTGCTGCCGATGCTTGCTGCTTCATCAGTCAGTATTGTAGTGTTGCTTGACTCCTAATTCAACAATGGTGATGCATCCTTTTGCTGCTGCCGATGCTTGCTTGATTGCTTGCTGCTTCAGTCAGTATTGTAGTGTTGCTTGACTCTCTTAATCATGTGGCGTGGGTTCAATCCCCACACTGGGTGCTGCATCCTTTTTGGCGCTGGAGGGTGTGTAGAGAGCCGTCCTTCATCATCGTTGGGATGAAGATCGGCCATCAACTTTTTGGTCGGATGTGTGATACTAACACGGTGTTGATACATAGGGTTGACTGATGAACATGACTCTCATTATTGCTACAAGTGTTGACTCTTAATCGTGTGGCGTGGATTCAATCCCCACACTGGGTGGTGCATCCTTTTGCTGCTGCCGATGCTTGCTGCTTCAGTCAGTATTGTAGTGTTGCTTGACTCTCTTAATCATGTGGCATGGGTTCAATCCCCACACTGGGTGCTGCATCCTTTTTGGCTCTGGAGGGTGTGTAGAGCCGTCCTTCATCGTCGGGATGAAGATCGGCCATCAACTTTTTGGTCGAGGAAGTCCAGGAAGGTGTAACCACTGATACGTCTTGGGATGATCTCCTCCACTCAGCCTCTATTTTATTGAAAGAGCCCATCCATGTGCAACATCGGAAGTGAGTTGTGATGTAACTTGTTGGTCGGCATGGCACGGAACAGTTGATCAGTGGGTGTTGGACAAGAGACCTCTTGAGATAGCCTCCACTAACTAACATGTGGACGGGGGACATTCGAGAGAAGACGGGGGCAATCAAACATGGGTCTAAACCCTCTCCGGGGGCCGGTCCAATGTCGTGAGGGCAGAATGACACGTTGATGAGTCAGACGGGGACGACCTTAGTCTAGCTACTATCTTAGAGCCAGAACATACTACTGTATCCTTTTTGGCTCTGGAGGGTGTGTAGACTGTAGAGAGTCATCCTTCATCATCGGGATGAAGATCGGCCATCAACTTTTTGGTCGGATGTGTGTAGCATGGTGATCAATTGATAGAGCTGGAGCTGGATTCGGACATCCAACTTTTTGGTCGGGGATATGTGTGTAGACTGTGTTTGATAGGAGTTGGACGAGAGACGTCTTGAGTAGTCCATGGATAGAGCCATCTTTCATCTTTTGGTTGAAGATCGGACATCCTATCTTTTGGATGTATATGGCATGGAACAGGTGATCGATGGGTGTTGTCGCAAGACGTCCTTGTGATAGCCTCCACGTATTCAATTGCAAGGGACATTAGAGAGACGGAGGCCGGAGGCAATCAAACATGGGTCTAAACCCTCTCCGGGGGCCGGTCCAACATCGTGAGGGCGGAATGACACGTTGATGGGTCAGACGGGGACGACCTTAGCTACTATCTTAGAGCTAGAACATACTTACTGCATCCTTTTTGGCTCTGGAGGGTGTGTAGAGAGCCGTCCTTCATCGTCGGGATGAAGAAGATCGGCCATCAACTTTTTGGTCGAGGACACAATTCAGACTCTATTTGATGGATAGGATCATGTTTCGAAGTCGGAGTTGGGTTTGTGACATCAACTTTTGGGTCGGATGGGCGATAACTGGTGATGTGAGAGGTTTGGCGAGACGTGACTTGAGATAGCGTCCCTAACTTAATTTCTAATGAGTACTAGCTGGCAGGAGAAACACTTCAATTTTCATGGCAAACCTTCGTAATAATTCAAAGGAAGCCGCAAGCTTCTCTGCCCTTTGCCCTCCCTCGTTGTTAACATCGTCAATAGGGACACTCGTCAGGGCAGCCTTCGACGTTCGGCCTGCTTTTTTTTTCGTTTTTTGGTCTTGATTTTTTTCGAGTGAGGTCTGCGTCTCGAGTGAGTTCGCTCGAGGTCTCGTGTATCAACAATCAACGCGGCCACAGTACTAGAGAGACGCCGAGCAGAACTACAAAGAAGCAACGGACACAGAAGTCCAATCACAAAGGAGGCTGTCTGTGGAAACGACGGGGAAGGTCAAGAGACGGGACACTGCAACCAGCCATCGCATCGTCGTGAAACGGGGGCGCGGCGGGGAAAAGGAAAAGAGGACGGCGAGAGTCGTCCGCGTCGAGCAGCAGCCCAATGACACGGGGGTGACCCTAGAATCGGCACACTCTGAACAGGAAGCTCTTTTTTGCATTCTTTTGCTGCTGCTGATGCTGCTTCAGTCAGTACGTACGTACAACCCCCTCGAGGCCTTGCAACCATAGGTCGCCGCCGAGGACGTTGTTTGGCCTCACTAGAGACCATCTCCGGCCGACACCATGCATCCTTTTGCTCCCATGCAGACTCTATTTGATTGCTAGGATCATGTTTCGAAGTCGGAGTTAGGTTGTAACATCAACTTTTTGGTCGGATGGGCGATAACTGGTGATGTGAGAGGTTTGGCGAGACGTGACTTGAGATAGCGTCCATTAAAGAGTGGAGAGGAGACTCTAGAGAGACGGGGACACAGAAACATGGCTCTAAATCCTCTCACGGGACCGCTCTGACGTCGTGGTGGTCGAACGACGAGTTGATGGGTCCGACGAGGCAAGCCGTCGTGCTTCCAGCGTCTCTTCCTAAAAATTATTTTTTGGGGCGCCTTTGAAGCTTTTTCAGAGAGGCTTACCAAGGGGGAGACGACGGGGAAGAGGGAGTGCGGCAGGGACTTCGACGAACGCAACAATCAACCACAGCGACGACGGGGCGCCATCGAAGCTTCGTCGAGACGCGACGGGCTTAAGCCGCCCGCAGGGCCGCCCCGCGCGCAGCGGCCCCGCGGGAGCGCCCCCGGAGGGCATCCTCGTCAGTGAGTCAACTGGTGCTCGTTGTTAACATCGTCGCCATAGGCATCGTCACCATGGTACGTGCGTTGAGAAGTCCGGTCTGTGTTTTATTCACTTCGCGGTTCAGTCGCGCTATTTCGGATTTTTCATTTGGCGCACTTCTAGTAGTGCAACTGGATAAGTTAAGGTAAGTAAGAAAGCAGATGGCCGGTTTTCTCATTGCTGTCAGAACAATAAGAAACCTTTAACGCACCAGCTGGTCTTCTAAAGGGGAGCTCGAGAGAGGTCGGCGCCCTCTGCCTGCTAGCTCTCCTGCGGCAGCCGCAAGAGACACAGCAGCGAGAGGACCCCTTTGGTTTCACACTCCCTCATTCATTCAGCATTCATCACAAGGAGCCTAAGAGCATTGCTTCAGTAGAAGACTACCACCAAGTCGCCCCCCCGCCGATTCATTCACCGAGTAGACGTCGACGACACGAGACGATACAAGTATACGCCGAGACGACGACGGAGCGGGCACGATGATAGTCAGCAATGACACGGCGGCACCACCCCGCGCCTAGATGTGAGACTGCACCCTGTGGCACACCAACTGCACACCATGGCACAGAGGAACCTCTTCAGTTTCTTCGGGGGGGGGAGAGGACGGTGAGTGCTACAGTTTTATTTTATTTTATCTCGTCGTCGTATCGTCGTATCGCCGCATTGCTCCAGCAACTCATGCTGCTGCCCGGCATTGCTTTGCAGCACCAATGCTCAAGCACCCGCTGCCGCAGCTGCTGCCGGTGCCGCTCCTGCTGATGCTGCTGCGCCGCCTCCGCCGCAGCCCGACGTCGATGATGGGAGGTACGTCGTCTGTCGAGTGATTTGCATCGTGAGGGAGGGTTCACCCCGAGTGGTCACCTTGATTGTTGTTTGTTTACACCCCCTCCCCCTCGTCGAACCGCCCCGCAGCAATGGTGCAGCTCGTGCTTCCGCTGCTGCTCCTGATGCCGTCCCCTCTGCGGCTGCTGGGGTGGCTGAGGAGGTGAACGACGTCCCGATGGAGGTCGAGGAGGAGGGGGAGACCGCCGACCCGATGGAGGTCGAGGAGCCCGCCGTGATGCCCGGTCAGGTCGAGGACGGTCAGGTCGAGGACGGTGCCGGGGCCGACCGCGAGCTTCCCGCTGCTCTGGAAAATGAGGCCGAGGGGAACGAGGCCGAGGCCGAGGCCGAGGCCGACGACGAGGCCGCGAGGTGAGTTTGCTAAATCTGTCGCTCGGTCATGCATGACTCTGGATCGTGATACACATGTTGAATATTGATGCACCCCGCCTCGAAACGTGCACGATTCACCCCAACCTCGTGCATGTTACTCGGCTTTCGCGCGTTCCTGACTGTCGATCATGTGCGTCTCACGGCATGCCCCTCTTCATCAGTCCCGGCGGCAAGCACGATCGAGACGACGACGACGAGAAACCGCGGCGCGCGAAGAGGCAGAGAGACGAGGGCGAGGACGATAGCGAGGAGGAGAAGAAGCTTCCGCCGGTCCCGTCCTCGCCCGAGGAGTACGCGGACGTTGCCCGGAGGTGGTACAATCAGCACGGCGGCGCCTTCACATCCGAGTCGACCCGCCGTCCTCCAGCCAACTCGTCCCAGCACGACGCAACCTACAAGTACCTTTACGTCTTATGCGTCGCCATCGTCACGATGCTCGTCGCCGAGAACCTCATCCTGCTCCCCAGCGGCATCCTCTTCGGCTTCATCAACTTCTCCAGCGACCTCCTGTCCATGAACACCAGCTCCTCGTATATTTACTATCTCTTCTGGCCAGACAACAAGGGACCGCGTCGGAGGAACAAGGTCGGCTGCACCTCCAACGGCATTGAGCGGCTGAAGCACTACTGGAAGAAGTTCAAGAACAAGACGAAGAAGCCGACGATCATCTCGCTGCTGAACATCAACTCCATCCCCGTCAGGGTCCAGAGGGTTGTTACTGCTGCCGTAAGTCGATGCGTGCGCGTCTCGTCTTGCACACGATCTCCTCTTTTCTGAACTGGCGAGCTTGCTGTTCAGATTCTCTGTGGCCTCGCCGCATTCCTCCCGAGCCATCTGCCGGAGACGATCGCCGAGGCGACTGAGCTCGAGATGACGGGCCTGCCGGTCCACACGACCATCTTCTTCTGGTTCATGGCCAAGAGCGCGACAGACTGCGGCAACCTCGGCGGCGGCATCATCATGGCCGGCTGTCTCCTCCGCCTCTACCTCATGGTGATCGAGAGCGGACTGCAGACTATGCTCGGAAGCGGCGGAGACAGGCACGAGGCGGTGAACAACAGCCTCATGGGATTCTTCTTCTCGGCCATGGACGAGATCTGGACGGCCGTCAAGACGCTCTTCTCCAAGCTTCCCAGGTCGCTCCTCACCCAGCCGCAGACGATTCGGTTCGTGCTGACTTCTTGGGCTCCAGGTCACATCGAGGGCGTCTGTCCTAAGTTTCTTGTTCATGCAAAGATCATCATCGTCGAGAAGATCTTCGGAAAGGGCAGCTGGACCAACACCTTCCTGACTGTTCCGAAAGAGCGCCCTCTCACAGTGTTCGAGTGCTACAACAAGGACATGTACTCGTTCGCCAAGAGAGTCGCCGCGCTCAACGTCATCCTCATGGCGATTCGGTGCATCGAGCTCGACGGCGGCATCGCCGCGATCGAGACGAACGCGCTCGCCATCGCCATGTCTGGAGCCGAGTGCCTCGTCACGCTCCTGCTGCTCCGCCGGCCGTTCGGGGAGGACGGGCCACGCTGGGAGAAGATCTTCGGCTTCTACGGGATCGCCATCATGTCTCTCAGATCTCCCGGCGCGGAGGTACGCCAGCCTCGACGACATGGGCACGGGCCGGCACCGGGGACGACGTCGTGCGCCTCCTCTTGATCTTCGGGCCGTTCTGCTACGCGGTCTTCTGGTCTCCGACGTGCACGACGGCGAGCTTCGAGCGCCTAGCGAAGATGAATTGTCTTCTTTCTCAAGGGCAGCTTCACCGAACTCGCCTACAACGTCATGAACGACAAGATCTGCGACAACCTCGTCTTCGCCTGGGCGGCGTTCGCCCACATGTGCCTCAACCTTCACGTGCACGTCGGAGTTTGCACGCTCGTGTTCAAGAACATCGTGATCGGGACGGATGCGAACATGTTCTCGGACGATTACACGGGCCTGATCCGACGCATCGACGGTCACTACGAGGGACAGGAATATATCGTCAACAACGCCCGCTACCACGTAGGTACCATGCTGGTCTGAGTTCTGAGTCCTTTACGGTTGCTGCTCGTGTCTTTGCTAACTTCACCTTCGATCCCAGCACCTCAACCAGAACGCGTCCAGTGTCACCACCGATCCCTTCTACCAGGTCACTCTATTTTGTAGATAGAGCCATGTTCCATCATCGGAATTGGGTTGTGATGTAGCTTTTTGGTCGACATAGGGTATTACATGAGATTGATGAGTGTAGTTGAGAGACGTCTTGAGAGAGCGTCCACTAACACGTAGAGAAGTGGTGTTAGAGAGAGGGGGGCCCTCTCCGGGGACTGGTCTGACGTCGTGATGGGTCGTCAGCGCGTTGATGGGTGCCGTGGGGGTCGTCGAGACCATGGCTCGGCGTCTCTCTAAAAATTATTTTTCGGGACGCCTTTGAAGCTTTTGGAGAAGGCTTATTCAGTGAGGACGTAGAGGAGGCAAAAAGGAGGGACACTCGACAATCAACCGCGGACATCAAACAATCGACGTCGAAGCTTCGAGAGACGCGACGAGCTGAAGCCGCCCGCAGGGCCGCCCCGCGCGCAGCGGCCCCGCGGGAGCGCCCCCGGAGGGCATCGACGTCACGTGAGTCAACTGGTGCTCTATGTAGCTAGGGACCCTCGTCCATCCAGGAGGGCGTCGTCTCTCTCTTCTAACGGCTTGTATGTATGTTTTTTTTTCTTTTTTAGGTCTTGATTTTTTTTCGAGTGAGGTCTCGGTCTCGATCGAAACGCCCATCAACGCAACGCGGCTGCGGGCAGAGCAGACAAAGAGACGCCGAGCAGAACTACAAAGAAGCAACGGACACAGAAGTACAGAAGTGCCATTCCAAAGGAGGCTGTCTGTGGAAACGACGGGGACGGTCAAGAGACGGGACCTGCCCATCGTCGTGAAACGGGGGCGCGGCGTGGAAAAGGAAAAGAGGATCGACGGCGAGAGTGGCGAGAGTCGTCCGCATCGAGCAGCAGCCCAATGACACGGGGGTGACCCTAGAATCGGCACAATCTCAACAGGAAGAACACGGAGCCGGCGCTACCATGGTCGTCACGAGGTAGGTCCCCATTCGATTTTGCGTTGCTCCTTCCTCCACTCGCTCGGCTCCGGCGCCGTCTGCCGTGCTGTCTCCCGTCATTTCCTGCGTCTAACGCCGCCCGGCCTCTTCCAGTAGCGCGTCGTCCTCCGCAGCCGAGACAGTGGATCTCACCCTCAGCAGCAACAGCGAGAGCGAGGACGAGAGCATCGAGATAATCGAGGTGGACAGTGGCAGCGAGGGTGAGAACGAGAGGAACTCCGCGCCAGAGGTAATCAAGGTGGACGACAGCAGCGACGACAGCGAGGACGAGATGATGTCCCGCAAGGAGGGGGGCGCGTACCCAGCCGCGGCGTCAGCGGCGGCGGTGTCCTTCGACCTCAGCGACACGGAGAACAACGCCGAGGAAGATGATGATAAGGTGAGTTCCTTCTAGAGTGTTGTGATTGTGGGAGGTGACGCCGTGTCTAACGAACCGCAGAAGCGCAAGGCGTCCGCTGCCGCTGCCGCATCGTCGTCGGGCGGGTGAGTGAGATCCTGCGTGATCCAATCTTCCGGTCCCGCGTCGCTCGTTCCGATCCCGCGCGTTTTCTCAACATGTGCTTCCCACGATCCAGCAAGCGCAAGAGTGCCGAAGAAGAGACTGACGAGGAGGAGTGGCAGGACGAGAAGTGCCAAGTTTTTGTAATGAGGTCTCAGCTGGAGGCAATTCAGGAACAACTCGAAGATGCAAACGGTGAGGTAGCCAGTCTCCGCAGCGAAGTGAACATACTCAGGATTAGAAACGATACCCAACGCGAAGTCATTGCAAAGAGGGACAGTGA
>JAAMXK010003544.1:0-14920 GCA_019693575.1 Thalassiosira oceanica | reverse complement strand
CCCTGCCTGAGGAGGAACATACATTGAAAGAACAAGCAGTCAGAGTCCTCGCAGTCTGGCAATCATGATAAGAGGCGTGTTGACAGTCTTCCTCCTCGGCGTCGGGCAATCTCCAGACCATGCTCATGGATTCGCCACGCCACCTTCTCTACCGAGCAAGGTTTCGCAGCAACTTCCTTCGGCAACGATAAGCCGACGTCGACTAGTAGGAGTGAGTCAGCGTGCTCCACCTCCACCGGTAGCGTTGCAAGCAAGTCCAGCATTGACAGCGTTCACAGCGGCGGGTGCACCGCTGGGATCTGTTTCTGTGCTTGCAATTGTCATACTCATTCACGAGATGGGTAGGTTCTCGTATTGTAGTTCTCGTACATTTCAATTTTGATGAGCAACTTCCCGCCTAACCTGTACCGCCCCGGAATCAGGTCACTTTCTATCGGCGCGCGCATTCGGTATCAACGTTGACGAGTTCAGCGTTGGCGTGGGACCCAGGATACTTGGATTCAGGCGGCGCCGACTGGTTGATGGGAAGTACTCTTTTGAAAGAATCATCGAGGGAGACAGAGACGACGAAAACGACGGTGGTGACGGTGGCATTGACTTCAATCTGAGAGCACTACCACTCGGAGGCTATGTCAGATTCCCAGAGAACTACAACCGTACTCTTGCGTTTGAGAACGATGACAGGGCCCGGAAGTTGCGGGACGAGGCTCGCCTCATGAGGGTGGAGGCCTCTTCGCCCTTGGAGAAGGGTCTTGAGAAGGTCGCGGCTCAGTCTTTTGTTTTTAACACACTGACACTGGGCTTATTGAAACGATGGCAAGCGACCCGTGAGAAAACTCAACTTGAAGACGCAGAACGGGAGGCCGAGCTTGAAAGAATATCAAGAAAAAACAGCTGGTTGAGTTCATTGCCTTGGTCAGTGGTATCCGATTCTGAGGCGGAAACGAAGTTGTCAAAACTGCGCGCAGCCAAGACCCCGGATGTCTCCTATTTTGATGATCCAAATCTCCTGCAGAATCGCAAGTGGCAGGAGAGAGCGGTCGTTCTGTCGGGTGGGATAGTCTTCAACATCCTCCTCGCCTTTTCTTGTTACTTGGCCGAGCTGAATGGACGCGGACTGCCAACACCTGTTTACAAACAGGGTGCGGTCGTGACCCAGACGCCAGCACGCGACAGTCCCAGCTTCGGACTACTGGACCCAGGAGACATCATACTGGGCGTGAATGACAAAATTCTTTTCGACTCAGACACCGCTACCGGCTTACAAGGCCAAAAGGCCATTGGTACCATTATTTCAAAAGTTAGATCGACTCCCGAGGGACAAGCTGTCAAGCTGACTATTCTGCATGGCAAAAACTCTGAGCAGGAGGTCCGAACTATTGTCCCAAGAGTGAACGATGGCGTGAAGAGCATTGGCGTGATGCTGGGGCCTAACTTCTCGGAGGTGAAGCTGGAGAGGGCCACTAATTTCGGGGACGGGCTCCAGAAAGCTGGAAAGGCAGTATACGAAGTCACGACAGAGACTGCGAAATCAATTTACGGTGTACTCATAGGTCTATTGATTGGCAAGGGAACACCAGCTGGCATAACCATGTCTGGACCAGTGGGTGTGATAAAGTCTGGCGCGGACGTGGTCAAGTCCTCAGACTTGTCTGCGGTAGTTGCATTTGCTGCATCAATCAGCATAAATCTTGCTGTAGTGAACAGCCTTCCTCTACCGGCATTGGATGGCGGGCAGCTCTTGTTTGTTCTGGCAGAAGCGGCGAGCGGGCGAAAAATTGATCAGAGGCTGCAAGAGAGTGTGAATGCAGGAACTCTACTTATCTTGTTTCTAATCAGCATTGGCACAACCGTGGGAGATGTAACTGCTCTCTTTCAGTAAATGCGCTAATAATGTCATTAATTGTACATACATTTCAGAATACGACCATGTTATCAATTACTAATTATGTATGGATTGTTTGAACAATTAACTCTTGACCTTGCCTTTGACTTGTTTAATCTTCCTGTCACCAGCGTCAGTATTAAAGAATGGGTCTGCTATAGCGTCGCGGATAGAAAGGAATCGCTGCTCAGGATCAGGGTGCAAGAGTTTGCTGATGACATCTCTTGCAAGGGAATCGTCGGCGTCAATGAACCTCAAGGAACGTTCAAGAGAGTGGTCATCCCATCTGGCAATCTTGGCCAAATTGGATGACTTCACACGCTTACCACGGTGTGAATACGCTGACAAGGGCGTGCCAGCCACTGATTCATAAATCATGTGCCCGAACGCCCAAAGGTCAACAGCTGGACTTGCCTTGACAGGAACAACCCTCGCAGTCTTCCTCTCGGCACCATCAACTTCGATGGTTTCAACCGTAATCGCCTCGGGTGAATGGTAGATACCATGCTTGGGATCTATCTCTTCACCGATAGGGACACAGCCACCCACGCCAAGCAACTTGAACAAGGGGCCAAACTTCCCCACGCTGTGTGGGCCAAAGTCGGAATGGACCAATCCGTTCTCGTGAAGGTGAAGAAGGACCATTCCGATGCGCTTCAATTCATTACATGGAAATGCTCTCCCTGCGCGTCGATAATCAAGCATTAGATGCTCGATGGTAGCATCGGCGCCCTCCATCGTTATGCAATAAGCAGCTTCGGCGCTTGCATTTTGGTACGCGCCGTGGTGCACAGTATGATGCACGCTGATGACGGATGGGACGTAATGCCTCGAGAGATTGTAATCCTTACGGACTTTCAACTCCCGCTCGACTATGTCAGAACGGGGGGTAATCTTGGCGATGACGTGCTGGCCCTGCTCGTTACGGATCAAGTTCAACTTCTCAGCAACACTGAGGCTAGCATCCTCCGAAGTCACGCCAGCAGGACCATCAGCGTGGGAATCGTGAGACATGTCATCGTCCCAATCTTCAGTGAAATCTCTGTCATCATCCTTTTGCTCGTAGTCAGTGCTGAACAAATCACTCTGTTCTGGCGGAGGCTCATAACGCAAGGCGTAAAAGATTTCAGTGTCGCTGGCGCCGTTGGTGAAAGCAGGGCGTTGCTTCACGAGCTCCAGAGTGTTGAAGAGACGCAACATGACGCGAATTTCGTGACGGCAAATCGGTGTAGCAGACGCAAGGGCGATTTTCCCCTCGGAATCTTCGACATGTGCCAAAGCGAGCACCTGTGGCTGAGTACACTGCTGGAGAATTTTGCTGACGACTTGGTAGTAGGTAGCGATCCTCGACGTCAAGTAGGATATGATTCCATGAGAAGTAGTGGGGAATAAGACGGACTTGCACGCGCTCCTTCAGATCAATGGGCATATCCTGCTTCAGAAGGCGGTAGACAATGAAGAGAGACAACTCGTTTCGTGTGGCAATTTCAATTGGGAGTAGCCCTGTTCGATCGTCCTTCAGTGTAACCATCTATTGCAAGACAAAATGAGCAAATAAACAGAATGCAGCACAAATGTGGCTGGGAAAAATACATACCTGAGGGGCATATTTGATCAGTGATACGTTAGTTTCGTCCTCTGCCGAATTGGTCAGAGCCAAGTGAAGAGGACTGTGCCCTTGTCCATCCATGACTACACTTGACCCAGGGAAGTGCGAAAGAAGCGCCTCGATTACAGCTGGCTTGCACTTGTTCTTCAAAGCAATGTGAAGAGGTATGTCACCATTCTTGTCCCGTTTGCCAATCGTCTTCAAGTTACACGTCAGAAGAGTTTTGACAGCTACAACGTCGACCCCTTCTCCACATCGAAGAAGCAGATGAAGCGGCAACTCGCCATTTTCGTCAGTCCTGTTTACTAGTCCAAACTTGTTCGACGTGCGCAACAGACAGGTGATAACACCGACACTCGAGTAATTCTTGCAGGCAATGTGGACGGGAAGGCTGCCCCCCCCAGCTGTCGTGGTGTGGGCGCATTCAGGAACATTCATTGTCAAGAATTTGATTGCCTCGATCGATCCGTGCTCTGCAGCCACATGGATGGGCAAGCGACCAAGCCCATCGGCGTCCTTGGCGCCGTTCTTGTACGACTCGTAGATGATCTCTAGAGCCGTGAGGTTATCAGTCCGGGCAGCATGGTGAATGGGCAGCTCGCCGGCAAAGTCTTTGTGCACTATAGCCTTGGGGTATAGCGTCAATATCATATCGATGAGCAACGTCCATGCTGACGCGCGCTCGACGATCTTGTGCAAAGGTAACTCGCCCGAGTCAGGGTCGGCCTCCTCAACAAGAAGCGGATTCTTATGCAACATCTTTTCAACCATGTACCAATTATCTTCCTTGATGAACCCAAACAAGTCACGATTTTGAGTGCTCCAGTACGTGCTCCATACACTCTTACGTGTCATGGACATTCTGAACACACTCTGAATCTTAGTTGCGGCATATTCTCGCTTCTTGGGCAGAAGATGCTTCTTTTCCATATACATACGGACGAAACTTTGGACCTTGATGGCGGCAACGCGCTCTTTCTTCAGGCGGCTTCGTGTGAGCATACCGCGCGCAAGCGCCTGGATCTTAGCAGATGATCCACCAACTATGGAATTACGCATCTTCTCGAGAAGTTGATACGTCTCAGGGCGGAGGTAGATAGTACCGTCAGCCATCTGCATGCCCACGAGAGCGCGACGGGAGGCAGGCGAGCGCTTCATGAACTCATCTTCAGTCTGAGGTATAGGCGCGAATGAAGGCAACGGAGCTGGGTTTGGACGGACGCCCTTTCGCGGTTTGGACGAACCGTTGTGACTAGACTTTTTTCGACTCACGGAGAAGCCGAATTTCTTCTTCTTAGTAGACTTCGAGGGTGGTTCGCCGACTGGGGCTGGGACAGCTTGAGGCAGACTTCGCGCAATGCTGGGCTCTGGTGAAAAATCCTGACAGATAGCAGCGATTCCATCTGCTGACGCAAACCCAACCTTGGGCTTGGCAAAGGACTCGAACTTGCCGGGCTCCCACAACTCGAGCGTCAACTTTTCAACCAAAGTGTTCAACTCGAGTTTCTTAGCATTCACAATCTTTTGACGATGTCGAGTCAGCAGCTTTGCACGCCTCTTGAGAACCTTTGCTTCCTCGACATACTTATTATCTCCAGTTTCACCAAGCATGTAGTAGTTATTAAGGAATGTGCCATAGAGACGACGCTCTTGGTACAGATGCTCGCGGTAGGCGCGCTTGATAAGGCTTGCAGCGTCGACGTGTCGGCGGAAGTCATGGTACACCCACATCATGCGAACCATGGATTGTATGCGTAGCGCAGCACGTTGACGTCTCAATTCCTCGACAACTTTGCAAGCAATCAGAACACGAGCGAGACTCTGCATTTTCGTCACGGCTGCGATCTTAGACAGGTACTCCTTACGTTGCTTGTTGGCGCGAATCGTAGACTGAAAGCGTATGATACTGCGGACTAGGCCAAAAACACGCTTGCGTGCCAATCTTCCACGCAATGCACCTTGAATGGTCACCACGGCAGCCTTTCTCTGCTTTAACTCTGCGCCTTCCTTGAAGTATTTGCAGTAGTGATTGCGGTACATTTTTTGAATCTTCATGGTTGCATTCTTCTTCTTCAAGTAGATCTTGAACTCCTTCATCAATAGAGATGTCTTACCAGCCGCCAGCCCCATTCGAATAATGCTCTGGATCAGGACAGCAGCGTGCTTAGCATCTCTTAGATACTTCATTGCAGCAAATCGTCGCCAGTTCTTGGCAATACTCGTCACGTTCTTGCCAAACCTCTCGTTACGGATAGACTCCATCAACTGAAATGCTTCACGGCGCAAGAAGACCTTGGTCTTGCCCAGCTGTAGACCGGCCACGGCACAACGCGACGAGAAGTCGAGGCGCATGAATTCTTCTATTGTCTTTGGCTGAGCAAGGGCATGGCGATTGTCTTTCGTATGAGCAGCGTCACCTGACGAGGTCTGCCTCTTTTGGATCTCCGACTCGATCTTCCATATCTCAGTAGCGATGCGGGACACAGTGCGTTTGAGTTGCTTCTGCTCGTGCGTCAAGTTGGATGAAACCTCGTGATGATAAGGACTCAAGTTGTCCTCGTCAACATCACGATTGGGGCAGATCATATAGTATCGAGTCATAAAGATGTCGTGGGGGTAACGTGTGGGGTATCCCGCACGGGAAACTCGCACGGCCTCGAGGACACCACAGTAGCGTAGTTGCTCGACTATATTCTTGGGATCGAAGTTGTCCGGCAACAAGGCATCGTTGGGCTTGAGACAACGGACATAGTGAGGCATGGTCTCATTGATACGAGAGCGAAGGACCTTGAGAGAGTCTGAAAATTGTCTGCCGAGGGATTTCATAGCAATTTTGGCTCCCTCATAACGAACGTATTTCTGCCCGGCCAATGGTCAGTTGACGAGACTTAATAAAATCCCATTTCGACTTGCGCCTACCTTCAGTCTAACGATCAACTCAAAGTCCGAGCTTTCCAGGAGCTCGGCACTGGCGGCTGGCAACTGATCTTTATTCTTCTCGAGCCAGTTTTCAGTTGAGTACTCCACCAATCCAGCGTAGTGCTCGACTGCAAACTTGTTGCTGACGCGTTGGGCCGGACTAACGTGGAATCGGTTCGAGATTTGGTCACACGTCGAATAGAGCGACAACGAAAACTTCTTGTCAGTTCCCCAGTCGACAATACACTGCTCATCGAGAATTTGAAGGATTCCAGTAGGTGGCTTGTCGATCAGATCGAGCACATCCTGGTTATCTGGGAATGGAATGAACTTCCACAGGATACCCTCCCGCTCGTACTCCTGCTGCTCCAGCTTGAAAACGAATCGGTTGAATTGCTAGGAAGGAAAAAATGGATGGACACCTGTCAGTGGAAAATGACACACAATTGCAATCAAATCAAATCCAAGCCAACTTACTTGCTGCAACGTCTCATTTGTGTAATTAATGCAGAGCTAGTGGCGATTTAGAAGGACAAAAGTGAGTTGAATAGTCACAGCGTTACAGAAATGAGACACGCGCCTACAAACCTGTTCGAACGCGTTGACCTCAAATGTCTCGAATCCGAATATATCCAGCACACCAATGCTGGCACCACCAGGAGGAACGATATTTAGTGGCTCGTCGACACCCACTGAGCTCCCCTGCCGGCGGGCGCTCTTGGGTGGGCTGCCTGAGGATGGAATTCGCCCGGTGCCCTTGTTGATGCTAGCGTTGATCAGCTCGGCGATGAAATCGAAGGCCGCGCCGTATATCGATTTGATTAGAGCCTCGTTTGCCTTCTCAGCCTGGCCCTGGTCGAGTCCCTTGTGAATCATGTCACCTCTGGCAAAGATGACCTTGGATGTCAGGCTCGCAGCGAGGTTATCGAAGCTCACACCGAGTAGCTCCGCCACGGCAAGGGACGCCTCAGTTTCGTCTAAGACGGCTGTGTCGCCGTATTGCGCCGTCTTCATGTTGCTGAACGTCATATTACCAGCAAAGAGGACGGCCACGACCAGTCTCATAAGGTGCTTGGTGGTGTCGGCACCAAAGTTCATGATATTCATCGCTTCGACCATCTCAACGTGCATGTCAACGTCATCGACGTTGTCGCGCCTGTCGTACGTAGCGCTCTGATTCGTTAGGTGGAAGTCATGCACTGTGTAGCCGTTAAGTAGAAGGTCACGCCGCTCGTCGTCGCGCGCAGCCCCGAGAAACTGGTAGAAGACGTGGAAGTTACGTTCGCCGTTCGTCTGGTGGATTAGCCGGACCTTTTCCAGTAAGTATGTGTCAATACTAGCCCTAGACAGCTGCCCTCTATCAGTGAACGCGATATTGATGTATTTCCCGAACCGGCTCGAGTTGTCGTTGCGGATAGTCCTGGCGTTACCGAAAGCCTCAAGAATAGGATTGGACTGCAACACCTTCGACTCGATCGACGTGTCATCGAGTATCGCGCTCGACTTTGACGACCTGCGCCCACCATTTTTAGCGGGCGTGGTCGTCGAGTCCGTCCGCGCCCTCTCTTGTATCTTCTGACTCAGCATGGCAAAATAGTTAAGCACGATCTTAGTCGTGACGGTCTTCCCTGCACCAGATTCGCCCGACACTAAAATAGACTGATTCGTTGGTATCTCATCCTCAGAAAGCCTGGCGACCTGGCCAGGACGACCTCCTCGCCCCCCACGCGAGGACAGACCGCGTCCGCCTCCCTTCATAATTGACTTCATCCCGATGCCCCTCATCATAGCGCGGTAGGCGTCGTCGGCAGCTTGGTACACATGCGGCGGAAGTTTGCCAGTCGAGCGGTGGAGGAAGATGCGCGGGATTGGTTGGCCGTCGTCGCATTTGGGTCTTCCATCTTTGGACGCCCATGTGCGCGTGGATGCCTTCTTGGAGAGGGGCGTCTTTTTTGTCGCCCCATTGGCCAGGGACTTCTGACTGGCCGCACCTGTCCCGGCGGCTGACGAGCCGTGCGCGGCCTCTTCGCCCTGCTCACGGTACAGGTGCATTAATTCCTTAGCATATACGCCTGGCATGCGCTGTTGTCATGGTTTATGAGAGGACACGATTGTGAGACTTGAGTTGGGCCCTAGAGCCAGATTCAGCATCGGTGATGCATATGTTGCCCCAAACCCAAAGGGAAGTTGGTCATTGGCTAAAAACTAGACCAACCCATCAAAGTGAAGAGGAGACAGAACCCTGATCCTGCATATTTTCTTCTCACCTTGAAGGGATTGATAGCCAGCAAAATCGGCCCGGTGCTCGTGTAGATGATGTCGGCGTCGTATCTCAGTCTCAGCGCATGCAAAATGGCGGGTTCGTGGAGGTGCGTCAGGCCGATTAGATCGTCAACGCCTCCGGCCACGCTGTCGATCTGAAAATTCCGCGAAGATGCCCAATAGAATGAAGCGTCAGATTATTAACTAACTTTGGCGAAGACCACGAAAGAAAGACGAGATCCCAGAGAATCAAGCATCTGGTCCCCAGGAAGAAAGGCGACGCACCTTAACACGAGGCTTAGATTTGTCATTGTCCTTTTCCACCAGGTTTCTCCCGCTCACCCCGCGGTTCATTACGTTGCTTTCCCCGTAGAATGGTATGGCGTTCGCCGACCCCGAATTGCCCATGTTTCTCAACTTTATGTCGGGATGCTCCTCCCGCTGCACGGCAGGGTCTACGTACACAATTTCATTGAAACTCTTCAAGCCCGAGTAGAAATTTCCTTCGTCCTCCATTCCCGTGAAGTCGTCCACTATAGTCAGCTCGATGATCATCTCCTCTTCCGGCTCCTGCGGCGCAGCGTCGGGTCCTCCTTCCCCTCCTGTCGATCCGTTCGCTGCATTCACCTCGACCTCCGCCACCAGCTGGTTGTACTTCTCCTTCACTGCGTCCATCTTCGCCTTCTTCTCGTCTTTGGGCAGCGTCCGATCGCGCATGAGAGTCTGCAGTTCGGTCCGCCGCGAGTCCTCGAGCTTCTTGACAAGCGGGTTCTTGTCCCCGCCAATGTTCTGAACGCTCGCCATGAAGGACGGCTGATTCGTCATCTTGGAGCGCGCGTACGACCCCATGCTAGCGGTCCGCTCCTTGTAGGCCTCACGCCGGGCATTCTTGTGCTGCTTTTTCGGAACGAGGGCTTTCCGGCGGATCTTCCCGGGAAGCCACCCCCACTCGGACTTGGGGGAGCGGAGCCAAACGTGTGCGTTCTCCTCCACTGTGTTCGCACCATGGCAAAGAGCGTGAGGCGAGGGGTCCGTCCATGTGCGCATTCTTGTGCAACCCAGCGACTTACTCTTTATTAACCTGTGCTATGAACACAGAGAATACAGGACACAGGATGATTGTCCGCCAGCCCGAAAGGAACAAGTATTCTTCGTGCGGCCACACGAATCAAACCCGAGCGTTGTTGTACATGATGACTCTCCTTTGGAGAGATCAGGATGTCTAATCGAAGGTCGTCCCCGAGCGTTCGTGGGTGTTGTCGTGCACCCTCCTCTAGTAAGTCTCAATCGTCTCAAGTCTCGCGATCTCTTGGCGCCAACTCGAGACCAGCCTTCCAGTTTCCAGCCTTGCCCGTCTGCCTGATCCAACAACAAAGGAGAACCGTGATCTCAGCCGTAGCCGCGTCTGTCTGTCTGCACCTCGATCGAGGGACGGCGCCGACAGTCGAGGTACTTGTTGGTGGCGGGTTGATCTTATGAAAAGGACACCTTCATCGAGATGTTGGAGGCTGGAGGTCGATATGTATGTAGCGGCAGCTCTACGAAGTGGCCGCGCGCGCGCCCCTGCCTACGTAGCCGTGGTGGCATGGCATGCTGTACCTAGTGGTGTCACGGCGTGACATACGCAGCAGCTCGATTTAAATAATAGTACATACGCCCTCTCTGTACGTAAAAGACTGGACTTTCGGGGCGCGCACACAAACATCCGGCCACCACCATCACACCATCACACCACACCACACCACACCACACCACAAACAGCCAACAAGCTCGTCCAGCAAGGGAAGACGGCCGACTCCAACGATGATTGCTGGTGCTCGCCGACAGCTGATATCACGGGCCGCCGGCAGTCGTTCTGGTCCTTTTACATTTGCGCACAGCGCGGCGCAAGCTGCCCGGCCCTCCGTCGGCTCCGCATCCGCCTTTCATCATCACGCTCATCAGACAGAGCGGATCTGCAGAAGACGTCGCATTGGTTTGCCCGTGCAAGAAATATGGTCTTTGCATAACAGTCGACAAAGGGGGCATCGTTTGTCCACGGCAACGGCTGCTTCAATCGATGCACAATTCAGCCCACTGCCATTCAAGAGGAGGGTCACGGCTGACGGCAGACCAAGACGGGCCAGAAAGCTCGACGTCCGCTCGGAGGCGAAGTTGGACGCACTAGAGGACGCCAAACATCACGTCGAGAGACTAAGAGCTGATCTCCTATCCGCGACAGAAAACAGATCCGAAGGGTTACGCGAGCAACTGTCTGTGGCCGAGGAGGCGATGAATGCTGCATACTCCCAGGCGATCAAATATACATCACGCCAGAGCCAAGATGCACACGCGATCCAGACCGCGGTATCCCTAATAAACGATTGGACTGGAAGATTCATCGGCGGGGACATCCGGAATAATGACAAGGGTCTGAACAAAAAGAAGATGACCAGGAGAGTCCACGAAATCCTACGCTCGCTCAATGGTAATAATTGCACCCCCGATATGAATGCCGCGACAGACTCTAAAGATGAAATGAGGACGGGGATGTCGCCGCCGTCCCGCAAGGATTACATCAACATCCTTCGAGCGCACTCCACGTCTAAGGCTCTTCGGAAGGGAGAGCAGTGCGAGGCGCTTATCAGTCGGATGATGGACGTCGCGGTCTATTCAGCCCATCGGTACGCAGAATCCGAAGACGAGGATGAACGGGAGAAGTTGAAACGCATTGTTGAGGAGAGCCTTCCCGACTCTAAGGTGTTCGCACTCGCAATTAAGTGCTATGCTGGATCCACTCGTAAGTAGTTCGGACATATCGTCCTCTTCGACTCCAGAGCCTTTTGATTGAACTAAACGTCTTTGCCTTGAAAGATTCGAGTTCAGCCGCGCGCATCGATCTGCTGAAATCCATTCATGACAAATTATGTCAGGCTACGGACGGACAAATTGGGAGTGTAGACGATCCCTACGTGTTGTTTCACTGTATTAAGTCAATCAAGACCTTCAACATTGCTGCGATGATGACAAAGGGGTACGATTGGCTTGGTCGCCTGCATGAGTTTGTCGTCGATCCAAAGAACGCCGGCTACTTCGGAAGCGGTGGTGACACCGACGAGTCGACACCACAGTCGATAGACGTTACCTCAGCATATGTGCATGTCATCCGGCTCACCGCGCGTCTGCGCGATTCTTCGCCTGGGGCGGCATCGAAAGCGCGAGATGTGTTGGACAAGATGCACGAGGTCTACCGCCTCTCGAATAGTGGTCACGAACGACTCGGCGAGGCATCGGCACTTCCTGCCGTGGCGACCGCTGACATACGCTACAACGCATACAATCTTGTCCTGGGGCTTTATCGTGACAGCAGAAATGCGGATGATTCCTTCAAGGCCCTTGATTTGATCGAACGCATGATAGATCCGAGGGCAAGCGATTCGATTGGCGTACCGTTGCCCACCATCGATTCTTTCGTCTACACGGTGCTGGCCCTGGGAAAGATGCAAGACAGCGCGAAAGCGATTGAAGAGGCAGAGCGATTGATAGACCTATTGGAAGTCAACGAAAGGCTAGGTCTAGGTGCAAGCGTGGCCGTATACAATGCCTACATAACATTGCTGAACAAAGTGTACCATGGCCAGGAAATACTCTTTGACAAGGCGATGGCCACTCTGGCTACCATGGATGATAAGTCCAAGACCTACTCATCTGTCAAGCCAGATTCCGAAACCATAGCGCTTGTGATGAAGGCCTGCTCAATCTCTAGACACAATGACCGCGGTCGCATTCTATCGGTTGTTAGCCAATTATTCAATAAATTGCTGGACCAAGAACCCAACGACAACTCGCACGAGTCTTTGACCGATCTCATATACTTCAACAAGATGAAAAGCATCGAGTTGTATGAACCCGACGCTGATGTGAAAAGGGAGCGCATTGAGACTTTGTTTTCCGAGGCCTGCCAGCGGGGGCTGGTCTCTGCTGCCGTTCTGTCGGTTCTGCGCGGTGCGGTGTCGGCCAAAGACTTCGAGCTTACCGTCGGTAAGGGTAGGTTGCCGGAGCATTGGACAGCCAACTGCGTCGGTCCGAGAGCCTTGTATACCGATGGAAGCAGGGGAGGAGAGGGAAAGATGGTAAATCGCAAGGGGAAGTCATCCAGTAGAATAGGAAAGCAAAAAAAGGCATATGCCGAGAGGGCGCGAAGGGCGAAGGAGAGGAAGGCGGGGAAATTCTTCAGAACAATGTCTTGACAACATGTTACTTATTTTAAGTTCAAAACACATTCCTTGTTTACTACGTTTACTATGGCACGTGACCTTCACGAAGAAACTGAGGATGGTCTTGAATTCATCGCAACCACCTAATCTTGAAGTTTGTCAGAGGTATCCCAGCTGACACGTTGACCGCTCTCTGCGGGGTTCCCTTCAGCTGGTTCAGTGCTGTGGAGGACTGAGAAAACCATTTCTGCCAATTTCCGTGGCATGTACCTCATCAAGTCATTCGCCGACAGCCCAGTAAGATCTTCTACGTCATCTAACCAATCTTCGAGTAGCTTGGCCTCATATCGCTGTACATCTAACCTGTTCTTGCCCAGCATGTCAGCACAACTTCGCAGAAGCCTCCCAGAACTTGTCGTTGCGACTGGAATTTCATCTTGGTCGTTCAGAATGTTTCGTTCTTCGTAGGCTCTACGGCGCAAATCTTTCGCCCTTTGCAAAGCGCCCTCGCGTATTCTTTGCCTGCTCTTCTGGAACAGCATGGGATATGGTATTAAGGTGTACTTGAACCAGAGTGGAAAGTGGAAATACTCCAAGGGAAACTCTTCCGCAAGAAAGAAGGACGTCGTCCAAACTCCCGAAAACAGAGAAGTGAGAAGGAACCCGTGTGCGATCGCCATCTGAAGGAATTTGTGAGTTTTCGAATTGCAACCATGCCCAGCAATATAGTAATATTTTCTCACCTGAATCCAGGAAGGCGCCAACTTGGTGTAAATTGCTATGGCAATCCCCGCCGAGGTCAGCACGAATATGGTACATAAAAGTATGTGTAAAAACAGACACATGTATCGTGCCTGAAAGACGAAGTTCGTATCAGACCCACTGAATAACACCGAGAAAAGCCAGAGGAAACTCGCAAACATCGCCATGAAGAGGTTGGCGACTGAATAGTTTCGAATAAGTACAGAAGAGGAGTTAGAAAGTGTGCAAAAGAGACACGGATAGCCAAAGATACTTACTGATGTCGAGGCTCATCACGACCTGGAAGGCGCCATCCAATTCACGTGGACAGTTTTTGCAAACTTCACCCCAATTGCTACCCCATTCATAAAGCACCCAAGTCCCGGCAAGAAATAACGCCCCAAATATGGCATAGGCTTCTGACAACATGATTATCCTCTCAGATCTAACACTCATTGGTTCGAGTGCAAGCGAATAAAACCACGCAAGACTTGTCCTCATGCTCCTCATGTCTTCATTGTTCCCCACTGCAAAGTTCTCAATAGATCGTAGACTCTTCCAAATTATCCTGTTATCAACCGGTGTATTCTGCTCCATGAACAGGAAACGCGCAAGCTCCGAGTTCGTGTCTTCTAGAGCGTCGATGACTTCGAGCAGAAGGCGATTAATTGCTGGTGCTCTGCCAGACTGGCTGCTGCGCTGCCGAAGAAGAAATTGTTCTCACCTGTCTCGGAACGGCTTAGCCGTCGATGAGCGTTAGAACCTGCTCTTTTCCGTCCCCCGAAGACTCTACGCCCCTTTCGGTGCTTGTCGTCGTCTTCGAAAGAATCGACAGGCGGTCGCCGCTCGTCGCTCTGCCCTTCAGATTCACCAGACTGGTAGATATTTTTTCGATGCACCCAACGGGAAGAGCTTGACATGGTGCTAATGGCGCTAGAACTTGGCTCCTGTATCCAGTCCAATAATATGATCACGAAAGTCACGAGTATGCTGCTATCATAGCCCAGGCACCGACCCCCAACCTCCAATCAGTGCTCCACCCAAGATCTGCCCCAATCTGCTACGGGTGTGTCCGGTCAAGGGAAGACAGGGAATCGGAAGACTGGGGTTGCGACCACATAGGGGTAACTAACTTGAGCCGCATCCTTCCGAAAAAAAGATGGAATGGGGGCCATTTTCTTTGAATTTTATCGGGGTAAGGAAGGCCCCAAATCGGATTTCTGTCCAATGATCCCGGAGCGCTCTGAAAAGGCCTCCTAGCTTCTACTAGCTTTGGGTCCTTCTTGGGTCGGATGGAATCGTACGATA
>JAAMXK010003510.1:0-10440 GCA_019693575.1 Thalassiosira oceanica | reverse complement strand
AGTGTGAGGGGCGTAAGGGGGCGGGGGGGGGGATGTGGTGGATGTGGTCATAGAGCAGTGCATGGCAAGCATAGGCAGTCACCGTGTGCCCATAGTAGTGTTCGTACGAGCTGTATCCTTCCGACCGAAACTTCAGGGTTCGTGACTGTTCGTGTTGTGAAAACCAACTCGATCGTCGCTCCGTGTTGACTTGCTTGATGGGGTGGGTGCCATCCATCTGTTGTCACTGAATATACTTCTCTGAGGCCAACATAAGGATGTCAGCGCAGGGTGTTGTGCCATCCGAGGTGGCCAAAATTCAAGCCCAAATCAGCAACCTCAAAGTGCACATCATCCAGTTGTAACTGGATGAACTTTTAGGAACCAACCCGCGGCGCAAAAACTCTACCGTACCATAGCTAGTAGAGCGACCGACCGACCAAACGGCCGAGTCATTGTTAAACCAAGTCGCCACTGTCATATAGTCATATCGCCAAATCGGGCGGATGACGGCACTACCTAGACTCCTAGACAATCTTATTCTCCAGGGGGGTCATCCGGTCATCCGCGGGCCTTTTTTTCCTGAGTGGGCGGCTCGCGCCCACTTCCCACCATACGAACAAAACACACCTCGCCGAGGCACCTTTTGGCCCCGCTAGTGACGATAACGGGCCCGGACGGATAAGAGACGCAACAACATGAGCATGATCGCTTCCGCTATGTCTAGACGTTCATGCCGAGCCGCCGGCAGTCTTCGGGGGGCGTCGGAAAGCCGAGCTTTCCTTGCTTAAAGGTCTACTATCTACCTCGACGACGCGTGCAGGTTCGAGCCGAGCCAACGGACTTTCCCGATCTTTTACTCCATGACGCAAGGACGTACGACGGGAGACCCAAAGACCATGGTCAGAACAAGCGGAATCATAGGAATTGGGCCATCCCCCTCGCGCCGGCGGCGGCGAGATGTCCTTTCAGTCCTTTCAGCTTGACTTCTCTTGTGATGTATTTTCGGCGACGGCGACCGTTATCCATTACTTTTTTGTGCTACTTGAACGTTGGATCAAATTTGTCTGCCGTTACGCCGGACGCGCGGACGTGGCGTGCGTTTCACTGGCTGGCCTTCTTTTGCATTGCTGTCGCCGCCCGCGGGAGTCTTGTTAGGAGATCTTGGCGAGATCGGTTGGGTGAGGATGGAACGCACGGGTAAACGCCGATGATACGAAAGCGAGACAGGACAGAAAGCCGTTTCCTGCAAGCAAGCAGTGGCTATCTACTTTGAGGCAGATACACATCTAGTCACTTGCTAGTATGTAGAGTAACGATAACTGTAACTTTAAGCCAACTGTAACTGTATTCATTACTATATAAAAGGAATTGACAATTTGGCACACGCAAAAAATAATAATAATTAATTCACAAAACGGATCTCGGATATGAGTTCGCGGTGTTCAAAAGCTGGAAATGGGTTGTGGCTTGGTCGCGAGTCATGTCAGTTCGTTCAGGGTTCTTGTCTGGGTGGTACTGCAAGGCTAACATCCTGTCCTGTAGGCTGTCTTCACGTCCATTTCAGTTGCGTCAAGTCCAAGTCCGAGCACTCCGAATGAATTAAAGAGGTTCCGTCCGACACCCTGGGTTCCATTGTCTGCTGGTAGGTTCTTCTTCTCTGCTAGCTCGGGGTGGTGTTGGTGGTCGTCTGCCTGTTCTTCCTTGCCTTGGGCTGGGCTGGATTGCTCCCAGACGACGTGGAATTTATCGAGCTGTCCTCTATCTACCCAAGCGGAAGAGGTGTTCACCGGCGACCTAGTCGCTGCGACAGGAACTTTAGGGCGATGGTTACCTATTTAAGAAGCGAATGGATGGCAGTATCTGACATGGTGGCTCAAGTGGCGCGGGCGCACGGCACGCCTGAAAAGCTTGTTAAGATAAACCTGCGGCGGCGACTGGCGATGGCAGCATGAGATTCACAGGCGCCGAACACGAGGAGGAAGAACAGAGAAACGGTGTAGACAAGAGAACTCTAACAATTATAGTCGAGTTTTACACAAAAAGTTCACGGCAATCACGGCCCACCCGGCTCAATCAAGATCACCTTAACAGCCTACTGCTCAATCTTCAATCAAAAAAGGCGCGCGTGCGACTTCTGAGCAAAAGTCCTTATAGAATTTGCCAAGATCCTTGTACTTCTTGAGCTGATCATCTCGCTTTTGCAGCTCAACGCGTAATTTATCGGTCGTGCCTTTCTCTGCAGCGAGCAATTTTTCCATATTCTCGTGTTCCGTTTTGAGCGCCGCCAGTTGAGCCCTGGCCAGTGCAGTTTCCTCCTCCTTTCGTTGTATCTCCTTCTTCTGACTCATCTCATCCGAATCGGGGAGAGCCCCGTTTTCTTTCTCGTGGTTGGCGTTGGTGGACATGGAATTCGTGTTGTCTTGGAGATCGCTGGTGATGAAGAGGGGTTTGAATGCTGAATGAAAGAAGGCGATGAACTTGAACATGGTTCCTCGTTGTCTTTTTGGCCCGTCGCAGTTTATTGTGTGTGAAGAATCCTCTCATCGTTCCTCGCGCTGTCAGTTGGATGTTCTTGGTCGCCGAAAACCATCATCATCCGTCGTCGTCATGTTCCATCACAGCCGGGCGGTGTATCGTAGTGTATCCTCGTAAATCGCACGGCGGCCGGATCGTGGCAGGCCGTAGATTTCGCCCTCCCGAGGCCCGAGGCAGAAGATAGTTTTTTTAACCGCCGACCGGAGAGCTAAGGTACACAGCGTGTTTATCTACTAGAAGATCGATCTGCATAGCTCTCGGTTAGATAGGTTGGTAGGTAAGCAAAGCATTTGATTAGGAGCATAGGTAGTTGCAGAACAGCGTGTCACTGACCCTGAAACACCGATTCTACCAAGAGAGCTGGGTAGACTTAGACGGATACCCACGCCGTGCTGTTCACCGCTACCTATTTTATAGGTTGATCGCCACCGTAAAAAAAACAATCTATACCAAACCTGCTACCCAAAAAGGTACAAGTACAAGCCGCCAACCGGCAATGGGTAGATGGATGCCTTTAGACACGGTGGACCCTCTCTCGATTCTACCCGGTGTAGGTAGGTTGACGCTCTACTGTAACGTGGGTAGATGGATTTCTTTGAATGGGGTGGCTGGAGCGCCTCCCTTTTTGCGGTCAACACTCTACAGTAACAAGCGTATTCCATCAACCTATCAAATATGTGAATTACCCTCAGTGGTTTCAACTATCAACCTATTTAATTACTACTTACACACCAACATTCGCCTCACGTCGCGCTATTGGGCAGCGGCAACTCGCTCCGCTTCCTCAGTGCCTCAGTTGCCGCCCAAGTTTTCCATTGACTCCTATGTGTTCCATGGACAGGATCAACGAGACCGCGAAAGAGCGAAAGATTTCAGGTGATTTCAACTATTCCGAAACATAGGATGAAGATGACGATGTAGTTACGGATGATGGTGATACGAGGGCGGGCAGAGGCAAGGAGGATAGTGCAGTTGAAGAAAGAATAGAAGGCAGAGTGAGTATTTGGTCTTCAAGCAACAACATAGTCACATAGTGCCAGCAATAGACTTGGAGAACTCTCACGCACCAATATGCTGTGGACTGGATAGCAAGAAGTTCGGCGTGCATTGAAAGTAAGAAGACGAAAAGGTGAGTGTTCATTCTTCAACAACATGAACGCACATTCAGGGGTAGGAATAAGTTAAACTTGGCATCTAAGTAAAGTAGATTGTTATTTGGAGCCCATTCATGTTCTAGTAAGTAAGGGCTCGCCAGCCAAGTTAATGTACCGTAGTATTACCGGCAGTGCTGAGCGAAAAGTGGGTGGGTGGGTGGGTAAGACGGGATGCTGCATAGCCTCTAAAGTGCGATCAAATGAAGCCAACTATAGTTCGCTTTTAGGTCAAATGAATGTTCATTTTGTTCTCGCGGCTGCAGCGCCAGCGCAGCGCTAGCTAGCGGCAGCAAGCCAGTGCAGGCAGCCAGGCGGCAGCGCAGCTCGCCGGCCAGACACCAGACACAAACGCTGAAAATGACAATGCAAACGCGCCGTCCATCATCGGCAGCAGCATCGCATCGGCATCGGCATCGTCAAGTCGACAATGAGTCGATGGTGCGCATACATATCAATGAGCAGGAATGGACCAGCCTCCGGCGGTGGATACCCGTTGCCAGAGTTATTTTTCCGCAGGGCAGAACAGAGCCGCCGTCGTGCCATTGCTACTTGATACGATACTAATACTAGAGGTGCATAACGATTAAGGTGTCCTTGTTCGGCGTCGACCGGGTCCTCGTCGAAAAATCCCGCAGTCTCTAGAGACGACGAGACCGGGGCGACCCCCTTGCGTAAAGGAGTAGGTCAGCGGTACTCGAAGTAAAAGTAAATATGCTATAGATTTATTCTCTGTAAGTAATCGAAGTAAAGTAAATAAATGGGGATGCTGTGAGTAAATCATAACCCGTTCACTTACATTTACTTAGGGCCCGGCACTAAAGTGGCAAAATCAAGCACATTACACCTCCCATGAGTGCTTCTTACAGCCCAACAGTCCCTGTCCCACTCTCACTCTCATCAGTCTCAGTTCCTTTGAATAGGGGGAATTATGGAAAAATTGAAGTCGCTTGAAATCTCATTTCAAGATACAAAACCATTAGTATAGTGTGGTTGGAGGTTGTGTGTGAAATATTTTTGAAAAATCCCCCCACATGCCTGTGTTCCGGTAGGTTCCGGTGGACGGAAGTTGGAATCTTTTTTGGGAGACAGGAATAGAAGTGGGATTCTTACTCGGTAAACCGTTAGGCACAGGTATCTAGTGCGTTTATCGGGTATCTATCACCCCGTGCACGTCATATGAGTCATCTGTGCCATTGAATATGGAACCAACTAACTACATAGATGAATTTATTTCACAATATAGCCCATCCACCATCCTGTATAGTGACAATAAGGGGTGTGAGGCAGGCGGCTCCTCAGACTCCAAAGTATGAAAACAGGGTGTTGCGGTGGAAGTTGAAGTTGAGGTGAACACTGGTTTCCAGGTTGTTTTTCCACTGCCCCTAGGTATATGAAAGGCAGGCAGATGCATAAGAGCAAGTGTATAGGCCAGCAATGGGTTCATGGCACCATAGTCTATACCTGCTGGATTTGAGGTGTGCCAGGCTGCTCTGACCCCGAAATCTCAGCATGAAAACAGGGTGTGGCAGTGGAAGTTGAGGTGGACACTGGTTCCCATGTTGTTTTTCCACTGCCCCTAGGTATATGAAAGGCAGGCAGATGCATGGGAGCAAGTGTATAGGGTATAGGCCAGCAATGGGTTCATTGAACAATTTCTTCCCTAGCTAGCTACTAATAAATCACGGGTCCAAAGTTTGGACCCGTAGATTTTCACGATTAGCGCGGGAATAGCGAAGAGTCCAGATTGGACCCGTAGAAAAGGGCTGGGATATACCTCCTGCTGGATTTGAGGCTGAGGTGTGCCAGGGCCAGGCGGCTCTGACCCCGAATTCTCAGCATGAAAACAGGGTGTTGCAGTGGAAGTTGAGGTGGAAACTGCACTGGTTCCCATGTTGTTTTTGCACTGCCCCTAGATCTATAAAAGGCAGGCAGATGCATGGGAGCAAGTGTATAAGCCAGCAATGGGTTCATGGGCTGGCACCATATACCTGCTGGATTTGAGGTGTGCCGGGCGGCTCAGACCCCGAAATCTCAGCATGAAAACAGGGTGTGGCAGTGGAAGTTGAGGTGGACACTGGTTCCCATGTTGTTTTTCCACTGCCCCTAGGTATATGAAAGGCAGGCAGATGCATGGGAGCAAGTGTAGTCTATAGGCCAGCAATGGGTCATGGCACCATATATATATACCTACCTGCTGGGATTGAGGCTGAGGTGTGCCAGGCGGCTCTGACCCAAAGATCTCAGCATGAAAACAGGGCGTGCGTTGCAGTGGAAGTTGAGGTTGAGGTGTGCCAGGCGGCTCAGAGGGGCTTTTTTTTCCTGGCTGTGCCACCTACCTAACTAAATACGACACTTTCATGGCCAAAATTGTTGTGAGTGCAAGATGATATCGAAGGCGTACGACGTTGCGTCGGGGAGATCTCCTTCTCGATCTCGCAAGTTGGTTGGCTTGTCGGGCCGCCACACATCATGAGGTAGATAGTCGACAGGAAAGTAGGCAAAGCTCGGCTTTCCGACGATCGCCGGAGCATGAACGTCTGGACATAGCGGAGGCGATCATGCGGTGGCGGCTCCGATCCGGGCCCGTTATCGTCTCCACCGGGGTCGGAAGCGGCATATTGTAGCCAGTCCAAGCGAGCTTTCAAAACAGCATGAGGATGCCGAAGGAATCCATCTACTCCGACGCGAGACATACGGCCCCAATCCTCGGTTTCCGGAGATAAGTGCAGATGCCTTCGGACTTCGGATCTCTGATATGTCCTCGCATCATGGAGATCTCCTTCTCGCAAGTCCAACGGTCTCGGCTCGAACCTGCACGCGTCGTCGAGGTAGATAGTAGACCTTGAAGCGAGGAAAGCACGGCTTTCCGACAGCCGCCGGAGACCTCTGGCGGCTCGTAATGAACGTCGAGACAAAGCGCTTGCGATCATGTGGCGACGGCTCCGATCCGGGCCCATTATCATTATTGTCGGCGCGGCCAAAAGGTGCCTCGTTGAGGTGTGTTTTGCTCGTATCGTAGTTAGATATCTAGAGTGTCGCGAAATGGCACACTCAGGAAAAGAAAGACCCCAGACCCCAAAATCTCAGAAAGAAAACAGGGTGTTGCAGTGGAAGTTCGTGGATGTTGAGGTGGATGTTGGTTCCCAGGTTGTTTTCCCACTGCCCCTAGATATATGAAAGGCAGGCAGATGCATGGGAGCAAGTGTATAGGCCAGCAATGGGTTCATGGCACCATATACCTGCTGGATTTGAGGTGTGTCGGGCGGCTCAGACCCCAAAATCCCAGCATGAAAACAGGGTGTTGCAGTGGAAGTTGAGGTGGATGTTGGTTCCCATGTTGTTTTTCCACTGGCCCTAGGTATATGAAAGGCAGGCAGATGCATGGGAGCAAGCGTATTGGCCAGCAATGGGTTCATGGCACCATATACCTGCTGGATTTGATGCTGAGGTGTGCCAGGCGGCTCAGACCCCAAAATCCCAGCATGAAAACAGGGTGTTGCAGTGGAAGTTGAGGTGGACACTGACTGGTTCCCAGGTTGTTTTTGTACTGCCCCTAGGTATATGAAAGGCAGGCAGATGCACACATGGGAGCAAGTGTATAGGCCAGCAATGGGTTTGTGGCACCATATACCTGCTGGATTTGAGGTGTGCCGGGCTGCTCTGACCCCGAAATCTCAGCATGAAAACAGGGTGTTGCAGTGGAAGTTGAGGTGGATGTTGGTTCCCATGTTGTTTTTTCACTGCCCCTAGGTATATATGAAAGGCAGGCAGATGCATGGGAGCAAGTGTATAGGCCAGCCAGCAATGGGTTCATGGCACCATATACCTGCTGGGATTGAGGTGTGCCGGGCGGCTCAGACCCCGAAATCTCAGTATGAAAACAGGGTGTTGCAGTGGAAGTTGAGGTGGAGAGGCAGGCGGCTCCTCAGACCCCAAAATCTCAGTATGAAAACAGGGTGCTGCGGTGGAAGTCGAAGTTGAGGTGGACACTGGTTCCCAGGTTGTTTTTCCACTGCATGCCACGTACGGACAGAGCCAAGATGGCAGCAGAGTTTGGCCCGAAGGTGGTCCATCCCCTCACGCAGGAAGAAAAGTGGCCTAAACAACCAGAGGGCCGCGGAGAGTTGACTCATGGCATTTCTTGGAGAATAGACTGTGCTGAACTGTCATACGCAGATCCACAGATCGGTGCACTGTATGAGGGCTTGTCGGAGAAAATGGCAACGGAAATTATGTTCCAGAACGTAGGCTAAGTTACGAACTGCAATACACAGCAAGCCAATAACACAATCTACAGTGGGAATTAGCGCCCCCCACAGCACTGTGACGGTTGTCGCACAGTGTACCTTTCTCAAGTGGTTATCACCAAGGTTAGCGCAGCAATAAACAATCTACAGTGGGTCTAGCGCCACCCACAGCAAGCACTGTGACGGTTGTCGCACAGTGTACTTTGTCTCAAGTGGTCATCACCAAGGTTTAGTGCAGCAATAAACAATCTACAGTGGGTCTAGCGCCACCCACAGCACTGTGTAACGGTTGTCGCACAGTGTACCTTGTCTCAAGTGGTCATCACCAAGGTCCAAGGTTTAATAGCGCAGTGGGTCTAGCGCCACCCACAGCACTGTGACGGTTGTCGCACAGTGTACCTTGTCTCAATTGGTCATCACCAATGTTGGCGCAGCAATAAGGTTATTTATGATACAGAGGGCATGCATCAGCCACCGAGGGCATGCACCTTCCTTCCTCTGGGGTGGGGGTGGACCACAGGCCCCCCATACCCAAGGGGAAAAGACAGCCGGGTTGCTTCGTCGTCGCTCCGCCGCTGCGGACACAACTCCAAGCGACAGGAAGACCTAATACCTTATAACATATACTCTTATCACTATTACACATCCAAATGGGGGTATGACCTCTGACTTTTCTCTGAAGGGCATATCTGCACTAGCCCCACAACAGGGCTGCGAATAGACTGTGCTAAACTGATCCAAGTAAAACCCGCCCTCCACACCCGTGGATCAGTGGGGGTTACACTACTGTGGTTACGAAGATCGATGAGGAGGTATATATCGATGGGGAGACAAAGGAGCACGAGGAATTGGAAGGGAGTTTTAATTGATCAGAGAAGGGGTCCCCACCCACCCGCTTGGGTTCGGGCGGGGGATCACTCTTCAACAGAGAATGTAGTGTAACCACCTGGATAAAGCATCACAGTTTCGAGGCAACCGTAGACCTGGCTCTAGGTGATTCTTCCTATGAATTGTTGTTCACAGTGAGTCGCAGCAGCGGGGGAGTACAGTGATCTATCTGTGATAGCCCTAGGTATATGAAAGGCAGGCAGATGCATGGGAGCAAGTGTATAGGCCAGCAACGGGTCCATGGCACCATGATAGTCTATACCTGCTGGATTTGAGGTGTGCCGGGCGGCTCAGTCCAGACCCCGAATTCTCAGCATGAAAACAGGGTGCTGCAGTGGAAGTTGAGGTGGACACTGGTTCCCAGGTTGCTTTTCCACTGGCCCTAGGTATATGAAAGGCAGACAGATGCATAAGAGCAAGTGTATAGGCCAGCAATGGGTTCATGGCACCATATACCCGCTGGATTTGAGGTGTGTCAGGCGGCTAGAACTCCGAAATCTCAGCATAAAAACAGGGTGCTGCAGTGGAATAGTTGAGGTGGACACTGGTTCCCAGGTTGTTTTTCCACTGGCCCTAGGTATATGAAAGGCAGACAGATGCATAAGAGCAAGTGCATAGGCCAGCAATGGGTTCATGGCACCATATAGGGTACCCGCTTGGTTTGAGGTATGCCAGGCGGCTCAGACCCCGAAATCTCAGCATGAAAACAGGGTGCTGCAGTGGTGGAAGTTGAGGTGGACACTGCTTCCCAGGTTGTTTTTCCACTGGCCCTAGGTATATGAAAGGCTGACAGATGCATAAGAGCAAGTGTATAGGCCAGCAATGGGGGTTCATGGCACCATATACCCGCTGGATTTGAGGTGTGTCAGGCGGCTAGAACTCCGAAATCTCAGCATGAAAACAGGGTGCTGCAGTGGAAGTTGAGGTGGACACTGGTTCCCAGGTTGTTTTTCCACTGGCCCTAGGTATATGAAAAGCAGGCAGATGCATAAGAGCAAGTGTATAGGCCAGCAATGGGTTCATGGCACCATATGCCTGCTTGATTTGAGGTATGCCAGGCGGCTCAGACCCCGAAATCTCAGCATGAAAACAGGGTGCTGCAGTGGAACTTGAGGTGGACACTGGTTCCCAGGTTGTTTTTCCACTGGCCCTAGGTATATGAAAGGCATGCAGATGCAGAAGAGCAAGTGTATAAGCCACCAATGGGTTCATGGCAACATATATACCTCCTGGATTTGAGGTGTGCCAGGCGGCTAGAACCCCGAAATCTCAGCATGAAAACAGGGTGGGTGCTGCAGTGGAAGTTGAGGTGGATGTTGGTTCCTAGGTTGTTTTTGTACTGCCCCTAGTTATATTAAAGGCAGGCAGATGCATAAGTGCAAGTGTATAGGCCAGCAAGGGGTTCATGCCACCATATACGTGCTGGATTTGAGGTGTGCCAGGCGGCTAGAACCCCGAACTCTCAGCATGAAAACAGGTTGTTGTGATGGAAGTTGAGGTGGAGGTTGTCTCCCAGGTTGTTTTTCCACTGGCCCTAGGTATATGAAAGGCAGGCATGCAGATGCATAAGATCAAGTGTATAGGCCAGCAATGGGTTCATGGCACCATATACCTGCTGGATTTGAGGTGTGTCA
>JAAMXK010003488.1:0-10042 GCA_019693575.1 Thalassiosira oceanica | reverse complement strand
GCGGCAGCAAGTTTAGGCGAAAGGCACGCATGTGAGGCGCTCTTCTTAAAATAAACACCGAACTTATTCTAGTAGCTTAGAGGAGGCTTGATGACTGGCGGTCTCCGTTCGACCACCCGCCCCACGAGCGGCGGACCAACCTACTAGACTGAGTCTAGCTAGTAGGCCAACCTACTACATAGACTGAGTCTAGTAGGACGTAACATAGGGCTAATAGAATGCTTCGGACGCGCTATAGTTCATATTACGCCGGGGGGGGACGGACGTTGACGGGCAGGCAGGGAGTCAGGGTCAGAGGAACGCGCGCGGCGGCGACAAAGCCTCTCGCCGCGCGATCGCCGGGGCGGCGCTCCGGACGCGACGGCGGCCCGACAGACCGAGAGGACCGTCGTATCGCCGCGTGTGCGGTTCGTTTGTATCGGACCCCCACGCTGCCCCACGCGGCGGCCGTGGCGCCCGGAGTGGGTCCACTCGCGCATTGGACCGGGCGCGCGGCGACGAAGGGGAGACGACGCGCTGACGCTGGTCGTTCTGCCATGCCTCCGGACGGTGGTGGACCTCCCTACCGCGACGGAGGTCTCGTTCTAGGGTCAGAGAGGGCTGAACTCGCTGTGTCCGGACGGCATCAGCGGATCGCTCAGGAGAGGAGGCAGGCACGGAGCTGTGGCAGTTCGAGGGCGGGTTTACCTCGGGGCATCCGACGGTAAGGACAGGCGAAGGCTCATGGTCCCCCCGAATCGGCAACGGATTGGGAAGGCGCGACCTCTCCCCCGCCCGCCCGGTGGCTTGCCGGACGGCGCGGCGCCGAGATCGAACCGGGCTCGCTAGCGCTGGCAAATGACAAACACATCGAGAGAACCGGCACTGCACTAGTGGGGATAGTGGATCGTACTTTTCGACAGTCGGCAACCAACTGAGCCGTGGCCAAGTCGGTTGCGAATTCCTGCATGTGACATGATGGACACTCACACGACGTGGTGGCGATATCGTAGCAACTAGAGCCGACGGAATGGGCCGCATGGTATAGGAACGTCAGCGGATTCTGGCCATTCCATTCCTTACCTGAGACCTCTCTCACAAGTTGGTTGACTGGTCGGAAAGAAACTCGTAGATGGTGATTGACCACAACTCGGCGGGGGGTCAGCTTCTCACAAGACAACGTATATTTGAATTATAGCAGTATAAAGCTTTCATTCTACTTTTAGTAGCTAATGCAAATGATGTTCCAACTTCCTGATTAGTGTCTCTCTCAAACCATCGACGCATATTCCATGCTCGTGCAGTCTCTCTTGGACTCGAACTATCGGCCATGTTTCTAAACGATGGCTTATTCCCCCGCGCATGGCAATCGCATAAGCTATATATTTGTACGCTTTCTGTGGTAGTCCAAGCCCGTTAGGTCGTCGAGCGATGTCAATTGCGTTTTTCACGAAGTAAATAGAGATTGCCTCCATCAGTATGCCACACTCGTTTGCCTCGGCAAAGTCTGCAAGATGTTCCAACGTATCAACAGTAATTGGAACTTCTTGCACAAAGACTGTCTCCGCGAAGAGCTTCAGCTCCAAGACACCAAGGTAATGCGCTGCTCTGATTATAGGAAGTCCGTGGTCAGCGATGTCGCCTTTTGAAAGTTTATCGCCGTACAAATATCGAAGAACGCAATTGAATGCATCAGGGTCGATCTTGTCTCCTGGAAGTTGGACGACACGACGGTTGGACGTGTCACGATTCGAAGAATCCACCATCGAGGCAAGTACAGGACACGCGTGTTTCAGTATCAGCGAGTGGACAATGAAGGATGTTTCGTTACGCTTTTGTCGCTTCACAAGCTCTCGAGTCTCGTTCACGTTCGCAACAACAACTTCGACGTCACCTCCACTTTCTCCCAGCGCAGAGGACAGATTCAGTGTAAACGCTGGAAGAACAGGACCATTGTCATGTAGGGTGCGCATGTGAATCTCAAGCACCATTGACCCATCAATGAGGTAGTCATCAACGTCTCGGAAATTTACGAAATCCGCGAATCCTCGCAAGCTGCCGCTCTTGAATGATGCATTCTTTTCGATGCCGTGCTCTGTGCTTATCAGCTGTCCAGCTGGTGACACGATGTATATCAGGAAGTCGACAACTGTGCCTCTTCTGTGATTCGACATGTTTTCCAAATACAGTGACACATCATCGTGTCCGGCAGCGACACCATCGTAGCCTCCGCGATAAATTCGGACCCTCCATTCGTGGCCGAAGCAAGTAAATTGATCGGAGTGAACATATTCGCCTTGTGTCGTAGGGTACGTGCCGAATCCGTGGAAAAACACTCGGTGTTGATAGTTGCTTGCTGACGGTGGCCCGAGCCAGTCTGTCGGTTCATTTGGGGCAATCATTATCATTGCTTGATGTGCTCTTTATCTCTCGCATGCCGATAGGTCGTTTGGACCCGGCAAGATGAGAGGGATCAGAGGGCCCCTCCTTGTTTGCCGGGTCCCCATTCTGTTGAGTCTCAAGCGAGGAACGGAGAGCGGAACGTGCATGTTTCGTCTGTTACGCCTTTTCATTTTGTAAAAGCATGCTGATCTGATCATGTTTGTTATTTCTTGTAGAGATGGCGTGTTTGAAAATCTTCCACGTGGATTTATTTAGATGAAAACTCCTCTTGTTCCTTTAGTCTTATCATGAGATCTAAGAAGATCTCATTTCGCCACTAAAATGAATTATACCACGACTAGTTACAATATTCCATGTGGAATACTCTTTGGAATACTCGTGGGGGTCTCCCCCTTCAAGCCTAATTCCATCGACACTTTCGATTCCCTCAACAGACGACGATGAGACGATGAGGGAGCAGAGGCCGGCGAACACAAATTGGTGGTGGAGCAATCGAAGGTAGGGGGGAACGGACCACCAACATGTTTCCGCGTCGTCGCTCCTCGAGGAGACAGAAAAATGCCACTGCTACCATTGTCTTAGCTGGTCGACCCTCTGGCGAGGAAGAAGACTTGATTCGAAAGGTAACGTCGCCGTCGATTCAACACTCCGCCGACTCGCGAACCCGTCAACTGCTCACATGTCTCGCTCTGCCAGAGAATCGCTGACCTCGGAGGTGTAGTCGTCGACGGAAAGGGAGAGTGGAACTCTGTCACCCACGTGATTCTTCCTTGCCCGGGGATCGACGTCGACCAAGAATGCGCGACAGCGATCTTGAACGGAACCCCGATCGTATCGGCTGCGTGGCTCGAGGCTTCGGCTACGGCAGGTCGCTTCGTCGACCACCGCCAGTTCTGCACCGATGACGAAGCCGTGCGCAAATACCAGGCACTACGCGAGTCGAATACATCCTTTCTATTCGGTTGCAACATATTCGTTCTTCCGTCTGTCGGAGACAAACAAGAAATCGCGAAGTTGGTAGAGCTTTTAGGTGGCAACATCTTGACTACAAAGGCACTCGACAGGTCGACTGGCCCCATACTTGTCGTAGTTCCCTCGACCTCGATCAAATGCGACAGAATACCCGTTGCTGTTGTGCGCGCCAAAGAAAGATGCGTCGTAAACGAAATCAAAGCTGACGACCTGAAGACTTCCATGCTTCATCAGGATAGCATTTTGCTCGCTATGGCAGGAGTGGAGGGGGCCAAGGGCGAACCGGTAAGTGTTTACATTGACCGCACGTTCTACATCAGAGACTAACATCGCCGTAGGCCACTCGCTTGCTCGAAACACCATCATCAAAAATGGTTGATACTGAGACGTCCAGTAACAAGTCCTTGGGGAAAGCGATCAGGAACTTAGTATTGTCGCTTACACCCCCTAAGAAACCTTCGTACAAGGATGCCAGGCCACCACCCCTTGATCTAACAATGGGCCATGTGAGCGTAAGTAGTTTGGCAGTCTGATATCTATCCAGTAATCCACCCTAACCAGCTAGCTCCAAGTCGAAGCAGAAATGCAATGAGAGGAAGGGAACCCCTTATGCCTCAAAACCTGACAGCAATAGGTCAAATTTGACAGCATCGGTATGCCATGTTTTCAGAAAAGATGGCCATGTGTTTCATGACTAACTAGTTATCTCTCACACTCACATATATACGTCGTACACTATTTTGTACCCTAGGCCTACCTATCAGTATCAGCCTCAAACAAAGATGAAGACTCAGATGACTCTGACTGCAGCTCAGAAGATTTGCTATTGACTCCAAGTGAGCACACTGTAAGTGATATCTCTGTTGCATGTGTCCAATGTAGGACCTCATTCTCACTTGATCAACTGGAAGAGCCCAACCTGGCAGGAAGGTCTAAATGCCCACAAGAAAGTCCTCTATATGAATTTCCAGTCACACAACCCCCAAGCCGTTCAAAGAGTAGCAAAAACGACTGCTGGCAGTCACTTCCAAACAATGGCACCCTTCGCGTATGCGAGGACGGCAAAGGCAACCGCTCAATCTCGTATGTGGACCCCAACGGAAAGGACTTGCTCTTCTTCGCAGAGTGTCCCGACTTCGGAAGCAGGGATCTACTTTACAAGACTTATCTTGGAAATGGCAATGCTTCACCCACCATTGGGATGGATATTGTAAACCTTGCACATCAGGACGGCCCAAGATTCCGATGCCATGTATTCCATTTTCCTAGTGCATTCCATTTGGCAGAATTTGCACTGTGGCTGTTTGGAGGGGGCCCAGAGCACATGCTCAAGAGTGGTCAAACTAGTAATGCTCGCAGCCTGTTGATAGAGTTCATGACTCCCAGCAGCAAGTTCCATAAGCCCGAAAGCATGCCTGCTCACCAATTCAAGACCTCCAATGATGAGGATATGGATTTGACCTTTGACGGCAAACGTGACACCCCCGAATCTCCCCTTTGTTATCAGAAGAGGTACAATCAGAATGTTTTCCAGGAGTCTCAGGATCCTACCATTGCTATTCCATCCTGGGAGACACCATGATTGCTTTGGCTTTGGATGTACCTATGTTTGTTGTTGCAGATTATTTTAAAAGTATGTAGAGTCATCTTATATTAAAGCCAAATCGTAAACACTGAGCAGTAGCAGCTGCCATCTGCCATCTGGAGGCTGGAGAGGTCATCTCTGCTTGATTTTACGAACTTATTCCCCCCTTCCTTCATGGCGGCAGAGTTAAACGGCTTGGTAGGTTTCTTGGTTGGTTGCTTAGCTAGCTATCATAAGTATGTGGAAGGGGGTGACTCACTCTACTCCTTTCTTGCACAAAATATTGTCATGCTGTCAGCCACACTGACAAGTATGTATGAGTGAGAGTGTTGAGTGTGTGTGCGCAAGATTGGACTTGTGATGTAAGGCAGCAGACAACATGCAGTAGGTAAGAGTCATAAGAGTCACTGAATATATTATTCACTTATTGAAGTATTGATATAGTTGCATTGCTTGGCATGCTTCTTTGTATTTCATAGTAATAATCTGAGCACTTTTTTCTTCATCGTCTTCTGGGACAAACTCCCACTCCTGCGCATCAGTATTGTAATTGTTAATATTTCCCATGAGACGTTTACCACCATCAAGGTAGCAAGCGGCCTTCCCATTCAGAGCCCTTGCATCGTCGTGACTCAAACATGCAACTGTCATGTACACAATGCGCTGCTTCCTATGCTTGTTCCATTTACACTCGGCGTTCTCTCTTGGCACCGAATAGCAGTATCTCTTCTCACTCTCGAGATACTTTACTGCTATCTTTGAATCCCTACACACCACACATCTACACGGCCAATTTGCAACTAGCACTGGGTACTTTCTTGGATGCTCCGAAGGAATGGATGTGGCCACTGAGCAAATCTCATGTAGACTCGTAGTGCCCTCAATTGGCTTTCGCCCCTGCGTATCCATAATGTATGATCGGTCACAAAGCAGTATGCGCTCTGCATGACTAGGCTCTTCAGCCTGACGCAGTGCCTGCTCCTCCCCAGTTTCGCAAATGTACCACAGTGACCGCGAGTCAATCGCGTTCTGACCCTTCTTTGCAAACGCGGCATAATCTCCCTTTGCCTCAAGAGCTTTCCATTCTTTCTTTCCATCAAGCCATGCCCGGCAATTCACAAATACCCTGAAGCCGTTTTCGGATCGATCTCCCTCCTTCTCCCCTTGACGAACTCGTTGGATGATGTCTTTGCCCACAGAATCATGAACGCCCTTGAAGTTCTCGACGATAGCCAGGGCATGAATTATTTGAATGCCCGGGTGTCGCTCTACGATGGAAGCTATTTTCAAGAATGTTTGACGGCAACGATATTGGCCGGGACAGTTATCTGTGTTGATAATTACTCGCTTCAAGTTTGGAATTTTGTCTTTGTAGAGCTCAATGATCTTATCAAGGGCTGTGTTGTGAGTGGCATGGTCCGCCTTCTTTCCCTTGGTCTTGGTGTCTGCGATGAAGTGGTGGACGTCAACGTCATAGAATGGCTTCATAGAAGTGGTGCCGTCCTCATTTTGCACTAAACAAAACAAAATGTGAGCGTTTGCTGCCATACTGAGAAAGCCAAGGATGTACCAACCTGGTCTCATGCGACGATTGCTATACACCACAAAGTTGCATATCACAGCATGATCATTCACAGATGCGTTCTTGAGTTCATTTGCGTAGAGATCCATGGTTGCTCCGAAGTCAGTGCTGATTACAATCGTGTCCTCGTCCATATTCGACAAGTCATACTCCCTGACATATTGCATGTGACGTATGCCTGCGACGTGGGGAATGAGGATTTCATTCTGTTTCTTGCACTTGGATATAAGCTCAGGGACTGTCATGGATTTCGTTCCGAGTTCTCTCTGCTTATTTTGCTGACCTTTACTGTTTGTGCCCTGACGATCTGCATCGTACCATTCCTTGACATCAACTTTTTTCTCGCGCAAGGACTCGAAACCTGCCAGAGTGTCGAGTATCCCGAGTTTTCTCTTCTCTCGACAGTGCGGACAAGGTTCCTTTGCAAACCCATCTTTCTTATCCAGTCCACCCGTCCCAAACGAGCAACTAACAGGAACAATCTTTGGAATGTCTTTGATGCCCTCGTGCCGAAGTTCAGGGCATTGTATTTTGGGGCAGCAAATAGCATCCGCCAATTGGTAGGGGTCCTCTTTTTTCATGATTTTGTTCAGATGTTCATAGCTAAGGTGGCCATCCTCAACCACAGTCTGTTGAAGAGTTTCTCTTTGCTCCCTGGGCAAAGTGCGAAATACTTCCGCTATAGCAGACATGTAGTGCCGGCTTTGCGAAAACTTTTCATCGACGCAGGATTCGACCTTGGGGTCGGAAACAAATACAGCGACCTTCTTCAATACCTTCTCAAAAGTTCTAATGGCAATCGTCGCATTGTTAGTAGCTCGTTGGAAGTCAGCATAGTAGGCTGACTTGATGAAGTGTTCATGTCGCCTCAGATTGGTCGCAAGATTCCATATTCGCCTTGCCACATCCTCTTCTTGGCCCGTGTGTGGGTTGATGACTGTCTTCTTATTCTGATTTGTGTCAAGTCTAGAGACGGGATCAGTACTCAACTCTTGATGGTCGAGGATCCAATCATATATAAATCCCTGGGCTATTTCTTGAATACGATCAGAGCGCGCGTTGCGTCCAAGAGCCTTCACTTGTGTGCTTTCCGACGCAGCAACCTTGGCTGCTTTCCTTCCAATTGCAATCTGATCTTTCCCCAGACCAGTAAGACTTTGGAGGGCCTTCACGCTCAATGCTTTACCCTCAGCTCCTTCTGGTCTGAAAGTCACGGCAAATGCGAGATGATAGATGAATGACGCGGCTTCTTTGGCACGGCTGCCCTTCGAATGATGGTGAGAAACCGAAGATTTGATGCTGCTCAAGATGACACTCGCATTCTCGACAGTGCTCAGCTCTTTCAACAAGACATCCTTCACTTCTTTGCCGTCGGAGGACTTCAGCCACATTGCGAGCCCCTTGCCAGCCCTGTCAACGCTTCCACCGGAAATAGCCCTTCCAACATTATTGTACATGCGTCCGTCTTTCTTCAGCATATGGTAAGTCGCATTCTTCGAGGACTCTTCTGCTGACCACTCTGGACCTTGAACTTGTTCAAAGTTGATCTGCGTTTCCGCCACCTTATCGCTTTCGCTTTTCTTCGATCGTTTGCCCGCGTGCTGTGATCCGTCATCGATGTCTCTCAAAAACTCTAACAACTGCCGCTCCCAGACGGCCAGATGTGTGGGCCTCTTTCTACTGTTGATGATTTCCTCTGCCACATCCTTACGCACGTTCCCCTCATCCGTGAGCACGTCGATCGCGGAGCTGAGAGGAGAGCGACGCGTCTGCGATTGAGGTTGCTGTCGACGAGAAGTCCTCTGTTGCGAGCTTTGGTTCACTGATGATTCTCCAGGAATGGCTTCACGCGTCTCGCATGAAGACTGCTTGAGTACGCCGAACGCCCTTCTCGAATTGAGTCGCTTGACCTGACTCGTTTGTGGAACGAAATTGTTCTCCTTGCCAGGTTGAGCTCGACGATGTTTCTCCCCCGAAACTTGGCTCGAAGGATTCACTTCGCGAAGCGGCTGTCTACGTGGCTCCTCCTCATCATAACGAGCCGCTTTGTCTCCTCTGATAAAAGGTAACTTATTCCTTCGAATGTGAGGGTTTGGTCGTTTCGCCGGCTTCTGATAGTCTTCTCCGATTCTATGCGCCCTGCGTGTGTCATCAGTGGTTACTAGTATCGTGTCGTTCGCTGTACTACGGTCACTCAAATCGCCGAAGCTCGAACTCCTCCGAATCTTCCTCTTGCTGACAATGTTCTGCATCGCATCGAGTGGCTCGTAGTGCCACAGCTCGCCTTGTCCGCCGTATCGTCGGCACTTGCCCCCGAAGCTCTCACAAATTGATTCGACGCTCGGACCATGTTCGGCCAGTGACACTTGGTTCGCTCTCTTGATCCAGGCCTGACTGCCAACATCATAATTGCTAAAGAGAAGCCGAAGTTGTTTGCCCGAGAAAACTTCGTTGCGATCTGGAAAGAAACCAAGCATAGTCTCCTGGCTCGGACCGAACTGCGAGTCGCTGATTGCCTTGAGCGTTTCAAGCTTGCCAAATGTGACGGAGAAATTGACAACCTGATCCTCGGTGTATACACGTTCCTCGTTTCGCGGAATCGTCGGTAAGTAAACAACTCTCCCGTCGCTTGACCAGAAACCCGGCCACGGCCACGGCATTTGCGACGGTCGATGCGGCGGAAGCGGCACGGCGGAGGTGGAGGTTGTCGCCATCGACGGCGCCGACGGCGCGCCGTCACGCCGAGGCGGGGGATGAACTCCGCCGGGGCGAGGCTGGGAAGTCCACGAGTGTCCCTTGGTCTGCCATGTGTAGCAATTGAAATTCATGTTGGTGGCGTAGTGTCACTGCTAATTCTTTCGACGCGGCGTCTTCTTTTCGATCGGCGAGGACGAGGAGGCCATCGCCATCGTCGTTCAGTCGCAGACTCATCATATTTGAGGGGATAGGGCCTACCAAACGCGAGCGGCTGTGTAGGGTCCTCGCGAGTGTCGACGCGTATTAAAAGTATTACATAACTTATACTGGGGCGAGAAGTTTTCGCCATCTTTCGCATTGCGAGAGGTTTCGTCTTGTTTTCCCGTGCTTTTCGACCAAACTTGCCGCTGCGCGCCCAATCGGCGGCACTAAACTTTTAAGTGAGAGTGGCGGCCTGAGCGTGCGATGGCTCCGCGCGCGGGCGGGCGGGCGGTGCGGTGCGCGAGCGAGCGCCGAAGAAGGGTTCGCAAAAATCGGCCCGCGTTGTCTCCTCCTCTCCTCCTCCTCCTCCTCCTCCTCCTCCTGAATATGACGAATTAAGGCGACAAGAGAGTGCAGGCAAAGCCTTTATCTAATATTGACCTGGTACCCCACCCCAAACTTCGATTCGACGGCATAAATAAATAGTACTACCTTCCTTGATTTGAGGCAAACTTTTGGTATATAGTTCCTTGGGAAGGATGGGTTGTCATAGCACGCCACACGCGTAGCCGAGGAACTCGCCCACGCCCTCAAAGTACGATATCGTAGTTAGCAAAAGCGCT